>PITA01003313.1:75379-141811 GCA_004023965.1 Spilogale gracilis
AAAAAAAAAAGTATGGGGCGCCTGCCTGGGTGGCTCAGTTGGTTAAGCGACTGCCTTCGGCTCAGGTCATGATCCCAGAGACCCGGAATCGAGTCCCACATCGGGCTCCCTGATCGGCGGGAAGCCTGCTTCTCCCTCTCTCACTCCCCCTGCTTGTGTGTCAAATAAATAAACTAAAAAAAAAAAAAAAAAAAAAGTATTCAATAAGGTCCAAAGTAGAAGAATCCATGACTTCTCTTAAGCAATACTCAAAAAACAGTAGTACAACACAATACTGGTTACCTACTTTCAGAGCATAAAATCTCTGTAGTATAAGATCAAAGTAATTAAAAGTTTCATTTGCCATCGTTCCCAGCTGGAATTCCTTTATCTTTGATTGCTAAATAAATTTCACAAGGCCCATAGCAAAAAAAAAAAAAAAAAAAAAAAACAAACCCAAGTGCTAAAGTGCTAAGCAGTTCTACTGTTATGGAGATTTAAAAGTAAGCTTTGTAAATAAATAAATGCCTAGGGATACTCTTAATGCAGCAACTGCTCTAGGGTCAACCTGTAAGGAAAGGAGAACCTTGGGGGGAAAAAAAACAAACTGGAGCATAAAAAATATTTTAAGGAGAATATTAAAAAGTGGTCTATTGCTTTGGACAATATTTGTATAAGAAAAACAAATCAGATGACCACAAAAAAAAAAATTCTACCTTTCCCCATTATGCAGTGCTGTTTTTACTCTAGCCGTAATTTTGGTGATATAAAATCAGATGACCCTCTAATAAGTAATCAACCACAGCAAAATTAATCACATGCAGTATTTCTAATGTAAATGATTACCTGAGAAGTCTGTGAGGAGTCTTGCTAGGACTTGCTTGTTTACCACTTCAGTCTTACTAAGGTTCAAAATAGTATCTACCCTAGTAGTTTCTTTGCTAATAGTGGGCTTCTTGGAAATCCCAAGATCAGATCCAGTATTAACTTCTGTGTGTTCTAGGACACCATGAGATCTCTGAAGCCAAGAAGATTCTAGATCATATGTTAAAGTCTGCTTGCATATTTCTTCAGGAGGAGATTCTACATTAGCCAGTACAGACACTGACTTCTCAACCTTCCTTTCACTCAGCTCCTTAAGGGCTTTGATTGTGAGCTGTTCCTGTTCTAAGTCAAGAGATGCTGCGGGAGTACCTTGGGCAGGGAAAACATCCAGAACTGCACTTTCATTAGTTTCTTTGCTTTGTTGCGTGTGTTTGCTTTTTATGTCTTTAATTTCAGAACCACCTGAGTCATTTTCATGCAAGACTTCCATAGCAAGAGTTGTTTTAAAGTCCGTAGTCTTCTCTGATGTTGCCGGAAAGGCATTTCCTGCACCTTTATCTATAATTCCTTCCTCTCTGGTTCCTGTAAAGGCTGCTATCAGCTCCTCGGGGGAAGAATCATCTACATTTTTAGCACTTTTTTCGTGTAGTGACTCCAAATAGGCAGAGGTTGTCACATTTAGTGAGAATTCTGTCTCCTTAAGAACACTTGGAGACAGGACTGAAGGAAGTTTGGGGTTCTCGGTTGCAACAGGCTTTTCAGGAGCAACTTCACTCATACTACCTGACCGTTCCACATCTTCTGACACGCCATTCAGATCAGGTATGTGTGAAAATGCTGCCTCACCAGCTGAACTTCTTTCAAGAACATCAGGCTGAGCTTGTGCTGCCTCAGAGCCACTGGCTGGGCCTTCAAAGTTTTCAGAGGTTTTATTTTCCCTATTGCAATTTAAAATCTCTTCGATTTCTCTTTCACCTCTTTTTATAATAGCACTTGGATCAGAAACAGGCTTTTCAGCCCAAATTTTGTTACTTTCAAATGAAATACTGGTTGTGCTGTCCTCTATTACTGTGTCATCAGACTCACCAGAACTATCAGCCTCTGTGGCTTCTCCTAACACAGAACTCTGCCAGTTCATTTCACCTTTCACGTGGCCGTCAGGTAAGACCACTTTCACAGTGGCCACTCCAGAACCCAGAGAGACACCTTTCTCAAAAGGAGATCCAGGTAGCTCTGAAAGTGTGTTATCTTGTTTCTGCACAATGCCTCCCACACTTTTGATACTGATTTCCTTTGTGGAATGGAGACAGTCTGGCATAGGTTTTTCAATGACAGCATTTTCTTGTGGGAGAGATGCCTGTGCCCAATCACCTGCTGATTTGATGGGAGCGCTCCCATTAATAGAACATATAGGAAGTTTCTGGGGAGTGTTAGTTTTAAGATTTATAACCGGGATTTCTGAATTACATTCACTCTTATCAAGTCCTGTAGTTTTTGTGATGTAATGAGATTTACTACTCTCTTCTTTTGCTTGGGAAGCCAAATCCCAAGTCAGTATTTCATTAGTAAAGTTATGCATATCATTCACACATCTAGATACTTCTTCCAGTGCTGCAGTTGTGTGCGAAAACTGTCTAGTGAGCAATGCAGAGGTTGGGTAACGCCCTGCCTCTTTACTTCTCAGTGGAAATAATTTGTCATTAGACTCCAAAATGTCTTCAGATGATTCTTTATCAATGTGCATTGTCCAGCTACCAAAATCATTTGTGCTCTCCTTATATGCATCTTTAAATTCTTTGTCAAATGCTTCTTTGTCAATAATTACTTCAAATGGTGACTCAGGGGAATCCTTTTCAATAATACCACCTCCTGAAACTTCAGATGGGGATAAGGAATATGTACAAATGCCTTGTGCCTTAGGCTCCTGGGTGAGCAGTTTCTGGGCTGTAGGCAAAGTGAATTTGTCATCAGTATCCAAGCCAGTTTTATCATCTGTTCCTGGCACCTCATTTGGGTTCTTGGACTCTTGATCTTTATTTATTTTCTGTTCCATTAGACTAACTTCCTTTGAGAGAAAAGCAGGACGATCTGGTAGACTGGCTGGAATGGAAGGATGGCTAGACTGAATGCCTTCTGCAACAGAAACTGGGGAGTATGCTATGTCTTTACTGGTCCCTTGAGGCTTCTCCATCTTTTTCACATCTAAGAGAGCCAAAAAGTCTTTTTCTTCTTTGGCTAAAATAGGCTGGCTGCCTAACACTTTGCTTTTTTCTCCATGTGGGATTGTAAGGTTAGTGTTATGCATTTCAGAAGACGAAAAAAGGGAAGAAGTCATAATTTCTGAAGGTGGCTCATCAGAGCAAAGAGAGCTCAATCCCTCTACGGTCAGAATTTGGAAGAAAAAAGTTTGTTTACCAGGTACAATCACGTATTAGCTAGTAAGGCCAAGCAGCATGCTTTTCATTTTTCAAGTTATGTACACACATACACACACACACAGGATGTGTATACACACACATAAATATGTAACAAAACAATGATCAACAGTTATCCTATAAAACATGCATAAAAGTACCAAGACTGAAACAGAAAAGCTGTATCATGCTACAAATTGCAGATGACAAAAAATTTTCATGACAAATATTTTTCAGTCTACTTTTTCCATTGTAAAGGTAAAGCATAAAGAAGTATAATGAGACTAGAAAATAATCTGGGGAAGTTTTTTTTCACCCTTTTTTGGTAGAGTTATTCAATGTAATCCATATAAAACAACTTAATATTATGAAGTACTGATATGTTCTCATCTGTGAGCTGCATATTTCAGTACACAGAACTCCTACAAATCCACTGTTATAGTCTGACAGTTTGAGAAGGAAAAAAAGTCACCACAGTTCTTTTTGATTCTCAGGAGATAAAGTGGATCCCTCCTGAGCCTAAGAATCAGACTAGAATTATTCTATTCTATCCACAGGGAAGGTTGGTTTCAGGTACAGAAGGCCTCATTTTAAACTAAAGAGTATGAAATGGTTGGCCTGCTCCAAAGTCTCTTACACCAACTTGCCAATTTAACCAACACCAAACTGTGCAAACTGGTGAAGTTTGTTCAGTGGTTAAGAAGAGTTAACGCCAGAAATACTTTTAACAGAAAATATGCTTCTAAAAGTAATACATTAATTAAACCTTATCAGTTATTAATACTATAGCAGCCAGTGATTTATCACATTGTTCTCCAATTTTCCAATTTAGCAAGTTTTTACTGATGAAAAGATCAAAACAAGTGTCCCAAGGGTAAATGCACATTGTTGTTATCTTTGGAGTTAGAACAAGTAGGTCTTAAATAAATAGCTCCACATGAGTGCATCAAAGATTCAGTCTGGTCAGGTGAGACGAACCAGTGTCAGGACAGCACTGCCTTGAGTGTGAATGAGTAACTGAATTTGTGAAAGAGAAAAGCCTTTGGGATTACTTTTATTCAGCTTATGTTCTTTTTCTGTGAGCTGAATAATAGAAGCAGAATTGTGACTTTATTCAAAATCATTTTAAAAGGCTGAAAAAAAAATAAAAACTAAATATCTTACTCCAAAAAATAAAATTCAACTATTATAAAATAAAAATTTCCAAATGCCAGATAAAGTTCCTCGATTTCAACACATCACTGAAATTTCATGTAATGGGATCTGACCTTTAGAACAGTTTAACTGTTATCTGGGTATTGGGCAGAAAAGTCTTTGTAAATTCAGGAAAAGTAGTTATAATTTGGTGGTACAAACTGTACTAGCTATAATTCACATTACTTCTACTGTAGTAAAGATGGTTTGCATCTATCATTATATACTATGATATAGTATCATTATTTAGTACTCAGCAAGACCAGATTAAGGAGACAAAATAAATGAAGCTCAGCATTACAGATTAAAACCCTGAAATTTATAGAACTACATTTTTAGTAGTTCATTTATAGGCTGCATTTAAATCAGAAATATTCCATGATCTGAGCTGTGTATTATTACTGAACTTAATGGTTACTGTTTCTACCAGGAAACGTTCAATGGATCAAATTTGGATTAAGGTAAAACTGGGAACTACTCCCTTCAAACATGAATGGAACACTGACACAATCAAAACTGACTCTTACCTTATATAAGGGAATGCACGGCTTATATATTTTACAGAGACTCAGATATCAGATGATTCAGACCAATCATCTTTTAGACAAAACTGGACAAAATGAATTAGTAATAATTGCACAAATATTGAGTGCCTATCATGTGCCAAACACTGCCTTAGAAACTAGATTAAAAGCAGTGAAAAAAAGATCCTGGCGTTTGTGGTGCTGCTAGAGCACCTGCACCCAGAGCAGGAGACAGTCAATAAGCAAAATCAGTGAGTAAAATGATGATGTAGTGGTGGTGGTGGTGATGGGCTTGAAGAAATGAAAAAGAATGCAACCTACCCCAAATGCTAATAGAAGTATGTGCATATTACTGGGGGGAAAATGCAAGGTGGAACTGTTCTAACATGCTTTGTCAGGACAAGAACTTGTCAGTTTTCCAAGCGTTGCTTCTCTTCTTTATCCCTTGAACTCTTAATACTCCAAAAGTTTTAAGTCAGGTATATAATAATCTGAGGTAGGGGTGCCTGGGTGGCTCAGCTGGTTAAGCCACTGCCTTCGGCTCAGGTCACTATCCCCGAGTCCTGGGATCGAGTCCCACATTGGGGCTCCCAGTTCTACAGGGAGTCTGCTTTTCCCTCTGACCTTCTCTCTCATGCTTTCTGTCTCTCTCTCAAATACATAAATAAAATCTTTAAAAAAATAATCTTAGGTAAAGCTAGATTAGGTCATAAATCTTATTCTCAGAATACCAGCAAGTCCTGCAATAAATAAAACTTGTAACATTCTTTAATTAACTTTTTTTTTGTTTGTGAAGATTTTATTTATCTATTTATTTGACAGAGAGAAGTACAGCTAGAGAGAGAACACAAGCAGGGGGAGTGAGAGAGGGAGAAGCAGGCTTCCCGCCAAGCAGGAAGCCCGATGCGGGCCCGATCCCAGGACTCCAGGATCATGACCTGAGCGGAAGGCAGACGCTTAACCAACTGAGCCACCCAGGCGCCCCTCTTTAATTAACTCTTTAATATGATGTCACTACCATGCGCACAAAAATAACTTTGGTCATATTCATAATAATAATTTTGTGAGAGTATTTTGTGAGAGTCCACTGGAGTGGACAGCGCTTTCTGGGACGTTAGCCTAGGGGTAAAAAGAGCTCAATGCTGCACCAATTTCTCTTAAACTGTGAGATATAGGTACTAGCCCTCACCATTGTCAATCAAACTTTCCCATGTGTAGCAGAGTAAGTTAGCATCTGCATCTGTGCTTCAATTTTAATTATCATGTTTAGAATTTCAGCAAATGAAAAGAAGTTTCTTTGGCTAGTTGAAGCCCTAACAAACTTGGACAGAGCTGACTTGTACCCAGACAATGGAGAAAAACTGGGCTGGAAGTAAAGAGTTTATAAAGGCATGGAAACATTAAATAGAATGAGACAGAATCTACTAAGCCTTTTTTAGAACAGCTCCCATAAGCAAAGACTCTTCCAATTAGTGAGTATGGCACTTAAGAGTCTTTGGTGTTATCCAAGACTGCCAAACAGCAGAAAATGCCAGGCAGTTTGAAGGTTGTTAGTTTTTAAAATACCACATACATGGTGAAACTGCCTGACAGAGTAACTCTGGATCATCTTACATCTCAGAAAATGTCCATTGTCTTTCCCTTTACAAAAGAGCCAACCCTTCACATGCACTGCAAGAGACTTTCAATTTTGAGACATTACTCAAAACCAATGCCTGTCAAAAAATTCCCTCATTATGAGTATTTTCTAGTTTAGGTATTTGCTGTAATAGGATTTAGTGTGCATATTCACTTTAAAGAATTCTAATTACTGAAAAATATGGTGTGGATCTATACACCCAATAGGTTTGTTAAAAAAGGGAATTACATACGGCAAGAGGTGAAAAATGTCATAACCCCATAAATAATCATGAGAATATTCCCAAATTTATCCAGCACTGAGCTTCTTGCTTACCCATATCTTCCTAAGCTTTAAATACTTACAAGTCTCCACACTTAAGTGAAGTGTACTATCTGAAATAAGACTAGGAAATTAAGTTGGCAGTCTAAATTTCTAGACTGCTCCCAGACCAAAAATTCCTATTTAAAGATGCAAAATCATCTGATCACTTACTAATCATATGGCCTTGGCAAGCTGCTTAATCTCATCTAAAAAAACGGTAATACTAAAGCACCTAACCTGAGAGTTGCTGTGAGGATTAAATGAATTAATTAATACGTGAAAAGTGCTTACAGCGCTATCTGACACTTAGTAAATCCTCTGTAAATGTCCACAGACACCACATTCTAAAAAAAAAAAAAAAAATCTCCTAAAATAGGGACTCCGGATCATATGCTTTTTTGATAAGGGGAAAGTATATAAATAAATCCTCATTCAGAGTTTCAGACACTTTCCCTCCCACCATTCTCAAATAAAAGGAAGTAATTTAAAGAGCTTTTTACCTATTTCAAAAGCTTGCTTGATATAACTTCTGAATCAGCTATTACAAAACAAATGCCTATGGCATTCCAAGAATCATGCAGGATTCTATGTAGGTAAAGACATTTAAAACAGTCCAACACATAAAAAATTCAGGCAATGTTGAAACTTTTCCTGAACAAAGTGTTTCATTTTGCCACCATCAGGGTCAAAGTATATTTTAGCTGCATGAACGACTAGCTGAACAATATAACAACATGGCACAAAAACAGTCTTGGACACCATCTTTTACACTCCCTTTCAAACTTTAGAACTACTAGTACTTCATCTCTGCCTTAAGAGACTCAGAATTTCCTGAGATGGATGCAATCTATGCAATCTGCATTACAAGTTTCCTAGGTAATGAACCTGGTTTGAAAACCAGAGCTTTACTACACTTTATGAATTTTATAAAGGTAGAAAAATTGAACTGTACTTCAGAACTCTAGTCCTGTAAAAATACCACAGGAGACGAGCCTGATGCTTTTCAGTCTCACTCTTGCCCCTGTCCTTATCCAGAAGCACAGCTTACAGGTCAGTAGGGCACGGGTGGTCCTTTTGTGCCTGCTTTAAATACTTCTATCTACTAATTTTAAAGTACAGTAACTCGAAATTTTGAGTGGATTAAGGCAAAAGTTCCACTTGGCTGTAGGAATTCAGGAAGAATGTTCCCTCTTCTATGCCCATAGTACTGTATCTCTCACAACAAGCTGGCGAGATATGACATGATGAAAAATCAACTTCCAAGTGAATACTGTGAATACTGTGTTCACAGCAAGTAAATATAGTGAACTGAAAAAAGAAAAAAACAAACCTCTTCATATACTGTTTACTCTATCCTTCAAAATAGTTTCTCTTTACTTTGTTTCTTATTCCCCAAACTGACTTTTCAAAAAAGATTTAATATTTTTATTCAGGTGCTGATAACTTAGTTAATGAAAATAATGTGATCTAGAAATAAGTAAATAATAATGAAGGTCATATCCTATTATCTGAGTTCTTCCTAAAAAAAGTAAATAGCTTAGAATTCTATTTTAGATACTATTTGGTTACTTCCCCCCTCCTCAGTAAGGAAATTCATTACTTTTAATTAAAAGGATAGCTGTACCATGGAAAAACCATACACATCAGCAAAGAAATACTAAGCATAATCATACAAGGGAGGCTCGAAATATTCAGGTATAGGTTTTCCTACACTTGAATTTTCTCATGTTCACAAAACAGGAAAGACAAATTCTCGTGCAAAACAGTATCAGCAACTTTCAGCCACAGCATCAAATAGGAAGTTAGCCAGCAGACACTTTGCAGCCAAGCTAGATCCTAAACAAAAAGTCTCTTCTGTACAAAGAAAAATGTTTTGCTTTTGTTAAAAAAAAAAAAGGCTGTAACTGGCAAAATTTTTCCCCCAAATGCTTGCCCCAAAGTTCAGTGTTTAACTTCCTATTCCAGATGCCTACTGCATTACTCAAATTGAATGCAAATATTCATTATTGCAAATGTGCTTCCAGTTCTTCAGGTTCCTCTCTTTCTGGTCTTATTTTTATCTACTTTTCTTCCATCTTTTTCTAAAGAAAATCAGTGTATTTTTCAGCCTCTACTCTTATCAAAGGTTTCAAAGTAGAAACCAAACTGCAGTTTGATCTTGTGCTCATGAACGGAGCACAGCCCCCCTGATACTAAATTACATCACTAACAGCAATAACGTTAAAATACTAATTTCTGCCTCTTCCCCTGCTCTTATGATTGTAAGATTAACCTCAAAATGACAACTCTAAAAATATCTGCAAACCCTAAAATACAACTAATAAACTTTATCATCTTTACCATAGGCAGTGTTTATGAGCATGGACTTTGGAGTCCTATATCTGTCACTTACTCAGTGATCTTTTTTTTTTTTTTTTTTTTTTAACTCAGTGATCTTGAGCAAGTTACTACACCATTTTAAACCCGTGTCAACTGGTAAATGAGCTAGTACCTTTCCTCCATAATACTGTGTGTATTAAATGAAACGATTCACATAAAGTACTGAACACAGTAAAAGCTCAATGAAAACAAACCACATCCTACATGTATACTTCTGTTAATATCTTGATTTTACATTGCAGGACAACACCATTAAAATGTATTCCCCTATTCTGAAACACTTAGGGGTTGGGCTGGAATTAAATTCTGATTGATAAGAAAAAAGGAATCAATAAGAAAAGACTACAAATGATCTACTCAGGAATATAACATTCTAAAAGAAATTGATTATTCTACTAATATTGTCATTACAAATGTATTTAATAGCTGTCAAAAGATTTGCTTTGCTAACTTAAATAGCTGTGTACTTCAAAGTAGCACAATTTAATAAATTCTACATAATTTTCTTTTGAAAAATTTAACTGCCCTTCCTTTATCCAGTCCAAATTAATGGCAGTTTTTTTGTACATTCATCTCCCTGAAGGCCAGTAACAACTATATCAGGATTGAAGAGGTCATTCTCAAATATGAAAATGTCCTACTTGATAATTGTTATCTATTGCTTAATATGGCTTAGAGATCTAAAAGTAAGGCACAATTCTTCAAGGCTAAATAAGTGGCTAAGAGTTACAGAAACCAGAGACAGATGAGTTAGTCGGGTTAATGCCAGTGATGGACTCGAGGTTCCTCTTGGTGGCGTGGTCTCTCTGAAAGCCCTGCATTGGGCCACACTGGTCCCAACTATTCTGGTTTTAATCCAGTTAAACAAGGACACCAACATCCTCTTTCTTTATTTTTATAAGGCAAACTAGAAGGTACCATTCTTGGCTACTCTGGAATGCACCTAATCACTTGCCAAGGTGCTTCCTCAAGTAACAGGTTGATCTCTAGACCTGTCAATGAAGTAGAGCACCAACTGGATTACTTTCCCATTATGTGTTTTCTTGCAGGAGAAAAATGCTAGTAGTAATAGAGGCTAGACTGGAACCCCTTCAGGGATATGGCTTTTAAAACTGCCTCTTAATACTCTTTTAACAATAACATCCTAAATCTGCACTGCTCAAAAGAACTTTTAAGCAAAAAGGAAAAAGGGCCAATCTATTTTCCTTTACAATCTGTCGTGCTCGCTGACACTGAAGCCTAGTTAAACATTAGTTTTTAGTTAGCAAAATCCTTTTTATATACCTATATTCTACTTGAATGTATGTAAATTTATCCCAATAGGAACTAAATGATTTTTTAAGCTATGAGAGTTATCTTGTCAACATTGCATAAATTAGGTATGTCATATTTGGCTTGCATTGTGACACTATTTAGGATATCAGTTATCCCCTTTCTGTATGAAAAAAGTGGCTGAAAATTATAACCATGAAGAATGTATCTTAAAAGATCTGAAACATTACAAGAGAAAATGTAATCATTTGTTATATTATGCTATTTTTACCAGTTTATCTTCCATGTAATACCTGCTTGCCTAAATTATTAAATTCCTCATATGGAAAAAAACTCTTAAAATCAATCTGGTTGGATTTCAGAAGTCGAGTCACAATGTAGGTTTGAGTTATTTTTCTGATATTCACAGAATACCTACCTTTAATGTAAACATTTAATTTCAAAGGTCATGATTTGACCCACAAGTAACCCAAATTCACATGAGACATTGTTACAAAGGGGCTAGGGGACCTAATATTATCAGTCTGATTTAAAAGGAACAAATTATCTACCATGTTTCATAAAAAATACTACATTCAGTTTATCCCATTATGTTTTTATTCTTATAACGTCAAAGTCTTCCGACCAAACCAGCATCCAGACTTTGCATCTAGAGAATTCCAGCTGGGACAATAACCTGTTTGCACAGGGCTTCTCAGACTTATCTAGTGAGTTTAATTACCTTTTTTTAAAAAAAATAAGGGTTTCCCACTGACCTACATTTTAGGTTGACTACAACCACACAAATGAAACTGTGCTTTATTAGTGCAACTCAAGAGCACATAGTGCCCTCTCTTGCAGATTCTTGGTGGTGTTACCCCCAGCAAACAGAGCTATCACACTTGAGTCCCTTTTTCACTGGCCAGCAGATTAAGCAAACAACCCCAAAAAGCTACAGCTTAATCTCTAGGAAAACAAGCCTTGCTTGCCAAAAGTCAACTGACTTCTTCAGTGTTCCCAGGCAATTTGGAACCTAGCTTTTGGGACAAATCTCAGATAAATTCACACTAAAATAATCTAGCTAAGTTAGTGTATTAGTTCAGTGGAAGCACACTTTTATACTGTTTTTTCCAAATCTACTACCTCTCCAAACCAGTTACATAACTGCAGATCAGTAGGTTAAATGCATCCTACAAAAAGTGGGTTGTTTCATGAGCCACAATTCTGTCTGCTCTAAATTCTGTGGTGAGTTTATAATTTTTAAGAAATGCTCAAAACTACCTAAAGTTTATGTCCTATTAAAGGCTTCACATACCTAGTCTTACCCTATTTTATTAACCTTTATAAGAAATCCAATGTAAACTACTAAATATAAAGGACTGGCTTGTGGTTTATATTTCAAAGGATTTGGGGGCAATAGAAAACTTGTGCCTCAAATCCCCAGTTACAGCCTCTTTCTCAACATTTTTCTTTTATTAATGCACACAAAAAATGACAGACTTGCCTTGTGAGGTCGAAAATAGAGATACAGGCTGAGAGGAAGAAGAAGAAACAAAGGAATCTGAAAGAAAATATACAGCGTGAGAATTTAACAACCTCACACAGGAATTTTTCTTTTCTTTTTTGGACAAGCATCATAACTGCGCTGGGTTTAAGAGGGGAAAACTCATATCTTTATTCCCATTTACTATTTTCACTCACCTGGCAGCAAAACCTTATTTCATTTTCAACACGCATTTCTAAAAGGTAATCAATTCAATTTTTTTTTCTGGTCAAAATAGTCTCACCTTCAAGGAAAAAAAAAAGAATCTCTAGTATTTTTAAACAAGTATAACCTCAAGAAAGATGACTGTATCCTGCAACTCTTTGTGGGAAAGAAAAAAGAGAAAGGGGTACCTGAGTATACTGATATTTGCTTTTTAACCATTATCAACTGCACTTTGAAGAGTTAGTCACTAACACAAGTGTTTAAAGTTATATACTTGGTAAATATGCAAAGCTGACCCTAAATACTTAGGAAAAAAATCCACTAGGAAAATAGGACTGCATGAGAAATCTTCCCCCTTCTAAAATCATACGCCTCTAAATTTGGCAACATTTATCAAAATTATAAATGCATGTACTGTCTCCACCAGTAATAGTTATTCTTTTAATTTGGCCAGTTACCCATCAAGGAATATCACCTACAATATTAGCACAGAGTATAAACACATATAAATGAGAATATTCATAAGAGCACGGGTTACATGGGGCGCCTGGGTGGTTCAGTCGTTAAGCGCTTGCCTTCGGCTCAGGTCATGATCCCTGAGTCCTGGGATCAAGCCCGTCCTCGGGCTCCCTGCTTGGCAGGAAGCCTGTTTCTCCCTCTCTCACTCCCCCTGGCTTATGTTCCCTCTATAGCTGTGTTTCTGTCAAATAAATATACAAAATCTTAAATTAAAAAAAAAAAAAAAAAAGGAAAAAAAGACAAAGAAAAAGAGCACTGATTACATATATTAGGAATACTCTAAGTGACCATCTATAGGAGACTAAATAGTTCTATCCAAACAATGGAATACTTGCTGCTATGAAAGAGTAAAGAACAGCTATGTATGTTGATATAGTTGATATAAAAAAGCAAAGTACAAAAGTATACATATATGCCCCCCTTTGTTGCTAGCAAAAGGAACTCTGAGGTCTGAAGTAGGGGAGATTTGCTTTTCACTACCACGTTTGGCCCTTAAAAAAAAAACAAACAAAAATCCCCAAGCATATAAATTACCTTTTCACTAAAAATGGAAAAAATTAATAAAAACAGAATGTGAAAAGCAGCCCCTCCACAAAGTGCCCCTAAATATACCGGCCTTTACTCCTTTTTTCCTTGTAATTATAAAGATGGTTTCACAAATATTAGAAATATACTTAAAATAGGGAGCTTGATTGCTTTAAAAGACTGGGCTATTATTTAGTTAATAAATATGGAGCACGTTAACAGCAACAGAGTTTAGTGGACCACTGGCACAATTCAGTAACTCAGGACCAGAATTTAAAAATTCACTGCTTTTTAATTATCTTAAGATGAAGCATCACATTTACCACTACAAATGAAAAACCATTCTTTTCGTTTGTTTTTGTTTTGTTTGTTTTTAGTAATCTCTACCACCAATGTGGGGCTCAAACTCTCCACCCTGAGATCAAGAGTTGTACACTCTGACTGAGCCAGCCAGATGCCCCATCTCCTTTCCCTTTTCAAAGCAAGCATTGTTTCTTCAATGTTTCCAGATGGGTTCATCTCTGTATTTACCTTCAACATTAAACCTCGGCCAGATGATGAGTTGAAATCTGAATAAATCTAAAAAACCAAATGCTAGTAAGTTCAGCCCAACGCCAAACAGGTTCTATGACTTTGACTATCCACCTAACACTCCACTGTAATGGAGAATTTCAACATACAAATTCTTATACATAGCATCTATTCTAATACAAAACCCAGATCATCAGTGATAGTTTCTGGCAATATTGTATGTATGAGATCTTCTAACTTAAAAAAAACCACACTATTCATATTCCATTTATGCCACAGGAAACTCATCTCAAGAATGGTGATCTTAATTCTCAAATGCTATTAATTATACCAAACATTAAGTAACAACAGTCATCATTTGCGGGGCCCAGGCACTGTATCAGCACTGAAATACCAAGATGACAGCTATGCCCACAAGTAACTGAAAGAGAATACAAACAAGTAAAACTATCGGAGTTGTGGGAATGCAGCAGAGGCAGGTCAGTAGGGTATACGGCAGAAGAGATGGTAAACTTAGTCTTAACAATCAAGTGACCATGGCAGGGCAAGGCACTCTGGAAAGAAGGAATAACTTGCCAAATTCCAAATGCCTCTAAATGTCATGTAAAGAAATTTAGATTATAACCTATATGTGACAAGGAATCACTGGAAATTTTAACATAAGGGATTGACAATATTACATATGTTTTAAAAAAGAACTATGGGGCACCTGGGTGGCTCAGTGGGTTAAAGTCTCTGCCTTCAGCTCAGGTCATGATCTCAGGGTCCTGGGATCGAGGCCCCGTCCGGCTCTCTGCTCAGCAGGGAGCCTGTTTCCTCCACTCTCTCTGCCTACTTGTGATCTCTCTGTGTTAAATAAATAAAATCTTAAAAAAAAAGAAAAGGAACTATGGCAGCAGGTAGAGCATAACAGATTTAACTGCAAAGCTACTGTATAATCTTGGCATCAGTTTTTTTTACTTGTTTAGTAAACTTAGTAAAGGTCTAGGAGAGACTGGTTAAATGAGTTTCAATATATCCATACAATGGTATACTATTCATTTAAAACTGTGCTGTAGACAGAAATTTACTGACACTAAACAATGCTGATAGCACACTGATTTAGAAAGAACACTACAAAAAATTTAAACAACATGACCCCATTTTGGTAAAAAATACAAATTTATATAAGTAGAAAAAGTAAATGATATTTCCCGAGTATGATTATGAAAATTAAAAAAATATTTTTTCTCTGTGCTTGAGATTTTGAAAATAATGAACATATATTCTTATTTCAAAAGTTTATCATTTTGTTACAAATGAAAGGATACACATGAAAATGTTAACTGGGTGGTACTACTCACTGATTCTTAATTTTCTTTGTATTTTTATTTTTTGGAATTTTATCATGGACATATATTTTTCAAGAATTATAAATTCCTGGGGTGCCTGGGTGGCTCAGTTGGTTAAGCGACTGCCTTTGGCTCGGGTCATGATCCTGGAGACCCCGGATCAAGCCCCACATGGGGCTCCCTGCTCGGCAGGAAGCCTGCTTCTCCCTCTCTCACTCCCCCTGCTTGTGTTCCTTCTCCAGCTGTGTTTCTCTCTGTGGAATAAATAAATAAAATCTTAAAAAAAAAAAAAAGAATTATAAGTTCCTGGGATGCCGGGGTGGCTCAGTCAGTTAAGCGCCTGCTTTCAGCTCGGGTCATGATCCCAGGATCCTGGGATCGAGTCCTGCATCGGGCTCCTTGCTCAGCGGGGAACCTGCTTCTCCTTCTCCTGCTCCCCCTGCTTGTGCTTGCTCTCGCTGCCAAATAAACAAATAAAATCTTAAAAAAAAATTATAAATTCCTAACACTACCTTATTCACTTCTCCTTCAGGAAACAGGTTAGCAAACTTAGAGGAGAAAAGGAAACCTGAAGTGGCATCTCTTTCCAGGTCTTCCAATAAAACTTGAGTGAGGGGCGCCTGGGTGGCTCAGCTGGTTGGGCGACTGCCTTCGGCTCAGGTCATGATCCCGGAGACCAGGGATCGAGCCCCATATCGGGCTGCCTGCTCTGCGGGAAGCCTGCTTCTCCCTCTCTCACTCCCCCTGCTTGTGTTCCCTCTCTAGCTCTGTTTCTCCCGGTCAAATAAATAAATAAAATCTTAAAAAACAAATCAAAACAAAAAAACTTGAGTGAATTTTCTTTTCAGTGTTGACAGCACTAAATTTCCAACCCTCATAAGGCTTCAATCTGCAACAAACTGTCAAACCTACACCCCCCCCAAAATCCTGTGTCTTTGAAAACAGGTCCTTCCATTTACTGAGTCCTGAATATCTGTGATAGACACTGAGCTAAATATTTATATACACATTAAATTAAATCCTTACAAAACTCATTTAAGATTTAAAAAACTGCAAAAATTGGGGCGCCTGGGTGGTTCAGTTGGTTAAGTGACTGCCCTCGGCTCAGGTCATGATCCCGGAGACCCGGGATCGAGTCTCACATTGGGTTCCCTGCTCAGCAGGAAGCCTGTTTCTCCCTCTCTCACCCCCCCATGCTTGTGTTCCCTCTCTAACTATGTTTCCTTGTCAAATAAATAAAATGAAATCTTAAAAAAAAAAAAAAAAAAGAGTGGGGCGCCTGGATGGCTCAGTTGGTTGGGCAACTGCCTTCAGCTCAGGTCATGATCCCAGAGACCCAGGATTGAGCCACACATTGGGCTCACTGCTCGGCAGGAAGTCTGCTTCTCCCTCTCTCACTCCCCCTGCTTGCTGCTTGTGTTCCCTCTCTGGCTGTGTTTCTCTCTGTCAAATAAATAAATAAAATCTTTAAAAAAAAAAAGTTCAGGCTTAGACAGTAAGTTTGAGATGCCCATTAGACATGAAGACTGAAGATAAACATTTGGAAGTCACCACTTCACAGGCGGTATTTCAAACCACAAGATGGATATCATAAATGAGAATAATGCAAAGAGAAAAGTTTTGAGAAGTGAGTCCTAGCATACTCTACATGTTACAAGTTGGGGAGACAAAAAAGAATTAGCAATACAAAACACCAATATTAAGGAAATCCACAGAATCAGAGAGATTAGTGGTTGCCAAAGAATGGAGAGAGGGAGGAATGGAGAGTGACTGCCACAGGTATAGAGTTTCTTTTGCAGGGATGATAATTTCTGGAACTAGACAACAGTGATGGTTGTACAATCTTGTATATACATAAAAAAACTATTTTAGGGCACCTGGGTGGCTCAGTGGGTTAAAGCCTCTGCTTTCGGCTCAGGTCATGATCTCAGGGTCCTGGGATCGAGGCCCGCATTGGGCTCTCTGCTCAGCATGGAGCCTGCTTCCTCCTCTCTCTGCCTGCCTCTCTGCCTACCTGTGATCTCTCTGTCAAATAAATAAATAAAATTTTTAAAAACCAAAAAACGAAACTTTTAAAACGATACTTTTTGTTATGTGAACTGTATCTTACATTTTTCAAAAAATTTAGAAGAACAACTAGCAAAGGACAAAGGAGGAGCAGCTAGTGAAGAGTATGTAGTGTCAAGAAAGACAAATGAGAAACATATTTCAATGAGGAAGCAAGTGATCAATTTTATCAGAAGCTGCTGATAGGGCATTTAAGATGAGGTCTGAGAAGTAGCTACCCGACTTTAACAATGTGTGAATGTGACAAGAGAAGTTTCTATAGACAAGTGGAGCAAAAAGGCAGCTGGTTTAGGAAGCATGGGACCAGAAATTAAAATTTTTAACTTCAACCAGTAACTCAATTGAAGAGGGTGACTGAATGATTTTTACCACATGTTGTTTCAAATGTTAAAGATAGGCAACATGTATATTTGAAAGAGAACTGAATTGGGCCCTCAATCCCTTAGTTTTATTCTACCATCAACGTTACAGCAACAAACCTTTAGACACGTCAATCTCTCTGAGCCTGATTCCTCATCTGTAAAATGAGGTTTATGTCACTGCCTACGTCACAAATAAACATAACAAGGCTTTCTCCTATTAAATATAGACTCTAGAGATCTAGATGATCTGTTTTTGTTTGCCTATCTTCCAAAGACCTTTACTGTACGCTTAAACATGTGTCAAGTTAATGTATGGGCAAAACTTAAACTATAAAGCAGTACACAAATATAAGACATAAACATCAAATATTGCTATGTCCTATATAAAATGAAGACAATTCTTTCTCACTATTGAAATGCTTTCAAGTAACAGGACAAAAGAGGCTCTGTATCGGGGTGCCTGGGTGGCTCAGAGGGTTAAGCCTCTGCCTTCAGCTCAAGTCATGATCTCAGAGTCCTGGGATGGAGCCCCACATTGGGCTCTCTGCTCAGCAGAGAGTCTGCTTCCCCCTACTCCTGCCTGCCTCTCTGCCTACCTGTGATCTCTCTGTGTCAAATAAATAAAATCTTAAGAAAAAAAAAAAAAAAGAGGCTCTGTATCAGTTTTGCTTAAAAAACTCCCCCCCCCAAAAAAACTTTCCCAAATACCCTTCAATATATCCTAAGGGCAAGCAGCCAATGAAGAACATAAGCTCACACTTCCCCTGGTTAGGTTATGACGATGTGCTTACAGGGAGAAATAAAACCGCTGATCGAAGAAAATAGGGAATTATATTTCTTTGAAACAACAAAAAAAATCACAAGAGTGGGCTACCTACTGACAATTACACCCTTTCCTAACAAAATAAAAACACAAATCCTATATAGTATTTAAAGTAATTCTGTCTGAGAAACTGCAGTATCACAGAGTAAGATGTCTTACATGTGTCACGGAAATGCAGCAAAAGACTTCAAGGATGCAATCACAAGCAATACTGATTATAGCTAAAATTACTTGGCACACAAAATTTTTCAAAACATCTTTAGCATACCCAATGACCAAAAATAATTCTAGAATTAACAGCTATTATAAATGAACTGAATAAAAGGTAAGCCAGTTTCCTGGGCAACCACTGAATGAGATAATTATATCAACATAACGCCAACTTGATAATTTTTATCTAAAAAGTTTTATTACAAAATTTATATTTTTCACAAGTTTATACAATTCAGAAGAATTCATCATTAACAATAAAGTCAAACAGAAACTCTAAGCTAAGTACATAGAACAAATACGCACAGTCATTCATTTATTTGGAGTCTTTATACTTCCACTTGGAATTACAAAACTTTAAGTTCCAGGATTACTACTAAAGAGAAGTGCTTTTCTATACAACAATTTCAAACAAAACTGAAAACTTTTACATTTCCCTAAACTTCAATGACATATCACCAATTCCTTCACTATGAAACTTTCATTTACAAGTTCCTGAAACATGAACAGGATTGAACAGGTGAATCGTCCCTCCCCCACCAAAACAAAAACAGTGAGTCCTATTATCAGGACAAATATATAATTTCCTTGCCACAGAATATATAATGATATTCATTTTATTTTGTTTTCAGACCATCTCTAAAATCATAAAAATTAAAAACATGATGCACTTACCAGCAATTCAATAAACAGTCCCCTAGAAATTTGAATTTAGGGTTAAGGTACCCCTAGTGGTTAATTATTTGTGAATGTGACTCTTAGATGAAAAAAGCTTTAAAAGAAGCCTTTTATTCCTGGGGAACAAAAAAAACCCCATCCAATTCAACAGGCAAATGTAAACAATATTGACATGACCATTCTTGCTGTCTCCTGTACTCTTGCTTCCAGTGACAGTAGGTTCACAGTGCATCAAAACTACACTTATGATCAGGATGTTACAGACAATACTTAAGCACATCTTTTTTTTTAAAAGCTTTATTTGTTTAAGTAATCTCTACACCTCATGTGTTGCTCGAATCCACCACCCTAAGATCAAGAGTCGCATGATTTAGGCGCCTGGGTGGCTCAGTGGGTTAAAGCCTCTGCCTTAGGCTCAGGTCATGATCTCGGGGTCCTGGGATGGAGGCCATAATAGGGCTCTCTGGTCAGCAGGGAGCCTGCTTCCTCCTCTCTCTCTGCCTGCCTCTTTGCCTACCTGTGATCTCTCTCTCTGTCAAATAAATAAATAAAATCTTAAAAAAAAAAAAAAAAAAAGTCGCATGCTTTTTCGACTCAGCCAGCCAGGCACCCCGATAGTTAAAGCATATTGGTGTCATGTCAAGTTATCTACAAAACACTTTGCCTGTCCCCCAATTCCTTTCTAACAGACTAGGTGAATGAAAGGGGTGGTAGCTTTACGACATTAATGTGAAAAGTCAAAAGCTGAAACAGATTCACTTTTAAAAAGAAGTACTATCAGGGGCGCCTGGATGGCGCAGTCATCGAGCGTCTGCCTTCGGCTCAGGTCATGATCCTGGAGTCCTGGGACCCAGCCCCACATCGGGCTCCCTGGTCGGTGGGAAGCCTGCTCTCCCTCTCTCATTCCCCCTGCTGATGTTCCCTCTCCATCAAATAAATTAAAAAAAAAAAAAAAAAAAAAAAAGGTCCTATCAGATGTTACTTCACCTCAGATCTTCATCGTGATGAAGACTATGATTTCTCGCTTGTAATTCACTTGCTATTTTTTATGTATGTGCAAACAGGTTGTAACCTGCAAACAGATGTATCAAATATTAGGCATTTTTACTCAGTAAGAGTTTGAATTTTAGGGCACAAAGTAAACTTGCCTATGTTATACTGCTGAGACTTATAATATAAAGTTATATAATTATTAAGAGACAGAATTAGTCTTGAAATTTTGTGCCTCTGAAGCTCAAATCACCATGTGATACTGCCACTGATAATCTGACATGAATATACTAATGCAGCTAATGTTAGTACTGAACAAGTAGAGATGGAAAATGCAAATTATGTACATTTGACTGACACGATAGGACAAATGTAAAATAGTGCCATAAAAACTACACAGGACAACTAAATTTCATGAGTAAGGAAAATAAGTATTTAAAACAAAAACTTTTAAAAAAATTATCCAAGCTGTTCTTGCTTTGAGTTAATTTCCATTAACAGATAAAAGAAACGCAGCTTTATTCTGGCACCATGATTTTCACAGCAATAATAAAGAACAGTCTCTGGCAAGTTATAGTTTCAAATGTTTTAAAAACAGTAAACTTTTGAAGTTCAGACAACAGACATATACTGATACTCGACGTCTAATAAAGGCAATTCTCCTGAAAAGAACACCAAATATTTAAGTCTCTTTCACCTTAATCTCCATTTTCTGCCTTTGAGATCTTTTATTTTCTTCTAAGGCAGAAATGTGGAAAGTCAATTCTGGACTTTGACTTCCTCCTCCAAGCATATTACAGTGCTGGCTGCACCAGTACCTGAGGACTAGACCAGAGTGTGCCATCACCTACTACCTTAAGTAGGAACTAATGTTTCTAAAAGCTTTACTGGACAGGTCAATTGAAACAAAACTTTTTCCTACAGGACATCAAGCAATTTCTTTTATTGTCTGAAAGTCTCTAAAACCAAGAAGAGCTTGGTGAAAGAAGGTGAAGTGGAAGGTTGACATCAATACTAGCAGATTTAACAATCAAGGTAGATTTTTAAATATCCATTTAAAACAGGTTAAATTGTGGAGTAACAGATTCATCTTATTTTCACGTGCAGAAGCCTATGACATCTCCTACGAGGTACAAAGAAAGTATTCTGCAAGGAAGAGCGTCTCCAGTGAATGGTAACTACACATTGCAGGATCTTAAGCTAAACTTTTGAAGTAGTGACCAGACAAATGAGACCCACCAAAACTGTATTAATGCTTCTTAGATAATATTAATATGCATCTACAATAGGTAAGAATTCAAGACACGGTATTCTGCAGCTGAATCAAAAATTTAAAATCAAGAGGAATCAAAAGCTATGTACACACGAGCCAACAACTAAACGGTAAGCAATGACAAGTGATTAAATCCAAAACACCAAGTTGCTAAGTTATAGGAAAGCTGCTGTTCATCTGGACCTTTGCCCAGAACACAAAAATTTGGAGGAGAAACGCTAGTGGTTTAAAGGGAACAAGAGTTCTAAATTTGCTGCCTCATTCCTTTATCTGGACAGCTAATCTTGACCTTGCAGAAGCTTCCTTTGATACTGTTTCTACTGAAATGGCCAAAACCACACTGAAAAATCCAACAGGGTACTAAAGCTTGTGGAAATCCAGTTTAAAAAACACCTAGAGAAAAAGTGGTGCTTGACTGGCTCAGTTGGTGGAGCATCCAACCCTTGATCTCGGGGTTATGAGTTCGAGCCCCACTCTGGGTGTAGAGACTACTTAAAACAAAAACAAAACCCCAAACACCTAGAGAATGTATTTAATAAGCGAAGATCAGAAATTCTATATGCCTTACAACAACCTAAGATTCTGGCAAAGAGATAGTACAGTATTTTAAAACCCTCAAAATCATTTAAGGTAACTAAATACAGGGCAAAATTATCTGTACTCTTCCAGGCTTATGGCCCACTTCTTTGATAAAAAGATTTTTTTCTTTTCTTCAAAGATTGAGTTCGTTTAAGAACCACCACCTGCTCATGGTGCATTTTTTTTTTCCCCTCAAGGCATCTGCACTGCAGATCTCTGCACGAGGAGAACTAGAGCTTGCCAGCCAGCTCCCACCAGCAGGCAAAGGCGTATACAATGGAAACGAAAAGCGGCCTGCAGCTTCCCTCCTAGTCTTTCAGAGGTAGAAGAATGGGGTTCAACCAGCTCCTGCTTTGTCTAATTTTTCTTCCCCACCTTTCTGCGCTAAACACCCCCTCTTGTTACACTGCCATTAATAACAGCCCGCAGAGAGCATGAAATCAAAATGTGTTTATGGCTTGACATGACTCTATTTAATCTTATGGAATATAAGCAAGTAATGGGGATTACTTGTCCCCACCCCCACACCGCGCCAGTGAAGAGCAGGCGGTGTTGCAGATGCAGCCACGGATCCATCTTGAACCATCAGCTGCTCCCTCCCAAATCTTCCCTGAGCTATTCTCATCACGCCTCCTGTTACCTCGGAGCCTCAGAAAAGCGGGCATTTAAGAGTCTAGCCACCAAAAAAAAATTACAAGCAGATTAAAAGAGTACAGAAAACGGCTACAGTGTTTCCATCAACTTCCTGATCCTTCCCACGGAAAACCAAAAAAAAAAAAAAATTTATTTTTCGTAAGACTACCATGGATCTCTGATTATGTCAACATCCGTCTGCAAACCTGCAATGCACCCCTTTCACCATCATCCCCTCAAAACCGCAGCTAGTTCTTTCTCCTACAACCAACCTGCCCCAATCCTCTCAATCTAATCCTCCACTAAATCACCCGGGTTAGGCGGACAGCTCTCCCGAACTGGTGTTCTTCCCCACCTGCCCAGCCTCGGCGTTAACGCCCACTCCCTAGAATATCTCCCCGCCCCCAACCTGTTTGCCTCACACCCCGTTATTTCCTCACCGCCTGCACCACCTTACGCCTCCCCTCCCCCTTAGCCCATTTTTCCAGACCCTCGTTCCCGGGGGCTTCAGCCCCCGGGAGGCGAGGGTGATTTGCCTTCCCCGACCCCAAAAACATCCCCCTCGAGGGTGGGGTTCCCCCGGCGCGCTCACCCGCACAGGAGGAGCCGCAGCTCTTCGCCCCTAGGGCGGGGCAGGATCCAGGGCTCCCGCCGCCGGGCGCCGAGGGTTCGGCCCCGGAGGACGACGAGGAGACGGACGGGGACTGAGTGGCCGCCGACGGCTCCGCCATGGCTGCGCGAGCAAGGGCAGGAAAGGGGTGAAGAGAGACGTGGGGCGGGAGAGAGGGAGGGGAAAGAAAATAATCAAGCAGCTGGCTCTCAGAAACCCCTTTGCTCCTCCTGCTCCGAGGACAGACTCCGACAGACTGACTGACTCAGCCCAGCGCAGGGAGAGGGCGGGAGCGCGAGCGCGCAGGCGCACAAAAGGCTCTCAGGCGGGCGGCGGTCGTGCCCAGGCGCCCAGCAACGCAGGGCGCAAGCGCAAGAACTGTCCCTCCGCGCTCCTTCAGGGAAGGAGGGGCAAAACCGGCTTCACGCGGCGTACGCGCGAGAGGCCGGGGTGGGCCGCGGCCCTCCGGGAACCACGCAAGGGGCGTGGCCAAGTACCAAGTTCCGCCCACCACTGCGGCCGAAGCGGGAGGGGGCCCTGCAGGTTAGTGTCTCTTTACAACTCTTTTGTGAATATTTTAGGATTTTAACGATATTAATTTCTTTTGCTTCCATTAGCTGGAGTAGGTCTCTCCTATAAATTCCAGAGCGGATGTCTATTGTCTGTTGAATTTCTGCCTGTGACGCCAATGAAAAGTGAAAACCACAATGTGAATAGGCCCACTCTGCAAGGTGCTATATGAATTTTTCTGGATGTGTCGTAATATCACCATGAGGCAGAGATGGCACTGTCTCCCATTTGGTAGGTGGAGCAAGATGCTTTACAGAATGAAAAACTATTACTCATTCCAGTCACATTGCAATGCAGCCGCAGAACCTGCTTCATATTTCTTAGGTTGTTTCTGTTCCCAAAGAGGGGTCCACCTTGGATCTTAAGGCCATCCTTTCCTCCAAATAGGCTATCAGGTAAAGGAGACATATTTTGAAGGAAAAAATAGCTGAGCTAATGAAAAAAGAAGACCTAAGAGATAGCATCCTGGCTGTGGTTATGGAGGAGGGTAAAATGAAGTATTAAAAATTGAGAATATGGCACAAAATACCCATAATTGAATTTTATTCATAGCCTTGGTGGAGTCCTTAGCAGAGAATTTACTTGAAATCAGATATCTAGCTTATATGGAATTTTATTCATTCTTTTTGGTCTTTGGTTGGAGTGTGAAATAAAAGCCTTCTCCATATGCCTGGTTAAAATATTTGAATGTGCATAATTCTTTTAAAAAGGGGAACATAAACTGGAAATGACCACAATAAAAACTGTAAGCCTTATTATTGCTAAAGCAGCAATCGATGACCTGAAGGGCAATTGCAAGATCAGCAGATTCTGTAGAGATGCAGCCTCATGTAGGGGGAGGTAGTAAGCCAGGCAACAGAGAGAAAAAGCAATCTGACCAGTGGAAATCTTCTAGAACAGGAAGTGGACTACATCTCTCCTTGACAGTTTTTAAGGTCAGATAAAGCTCAGATAGGAAAAAAACTGGCCATCGCAATGCTCTGAAAAAAAGGCACAGAAGGTATTTCCCAAAATAACTTCATGGCAAATATCTTATTCTGACACTTACAGCATCCGTTGATAATGCAGCAATCTGTCTTTTAGATGACAAAGGGAAATACAAGCCAATCTGATAACAAGCCAGTTATCTACCCATTCTTTTTTTATCTACCCATTCTAATAATGCATGAACTTTAAAAATATGTTATTAGGAGCTGGATAAGGAAATTAATGATGCTGGTCCCTACACTTGACAGCGATTGCCAGGATCTCAAGACCTTGCTTGGAAAGGAAACCTGTTTTCATGGTAACTAGAAACAAAGCAAAAAGCTAAAAGTCAAGACACTGATGTTGTCTTGGTGGTCCTTTCAATAATCTTAAAATTTCTTACATCAGAGACCTTGTGCTAGGTCCAATTCCTAAAGCTGCCTTTCCTTCCTGCTCCCTCCTGCTGTCCCAGTAAACTTCCTTGAGACTGACTCTTGCTTGAGATGTTATTTGTATATATGGTTTGTTGCACAAATGTTTATTGATCACCTACTGAGTGAATGACACTCTCCTGGAAAATTTGGAGGAATCCAAAAAATGTTTGTCCTGTCTTCAATGAGCTTACAAGCTAGTTGGGGTTTGAAACATACTCACATAAAAATAAAAATTATACCAAAACAACCCCCAGCAACACAAAGCTGTCGTGTTCTGCTTAGATGGCAAGTGAATTGTACAAATTTAAAGGAAGAGGGAAAAACATAAAAAAAAAAAATAAAGGAAGAGGGAATCACTATGGAGTTGTAGTGGCTTGGGGAAGTTTTATGAAGAAGTGCAAAGTCAGATGGGAGTTTGGAATGGTAAGGAGGTCATTAAAGGCAGAGGAGAATGGTATGAAGCAAACCCCTCTGACTTCTCCCCTCTCGTGCTCTTTCATTCTCTCTCTCAAATAAATAAGCAAAATCTTAAAAGAAGATTTTAGTTATTTATTTGACACAGAGAGAGAGAGCACAAGTAGGAGGAGTGGCAGGCAGAGGGAGAGGGATAAGCAGGCTCCCCAAGGTGCAGGGAGCCTGATGTGGGCCTCGATCCCAGGACCCTAGAATCATGACCTGAGCCGAAGGCAGGTGGTTAACAAGCTGAGCCCCCCAAGGGCCCCCGAAGGCAGATACTTAACTGAGCCACCCAGGCACTCCCTCATTTACTCTTTTTAACACAAATGATAGCATGCTATATACAGTTAGGTATGT
This sequence comes from Spilogale gracilis, assembly GCA_004023965.1. Taxonomy (NCBI): domain Eukaryota; kingdom Metazoa; phylum Chordata; class Mammalia; order Carnivora; family Mephitidae; genus Spilogale; species Spilogale gracilis. Next base: position 101,510 of record PITA01003313.1, read on the forward strand.
TGCTTCCTTTTCTTAATAGTAAATTCTAATGATCTTCTCTAGTATCCTTTTGAAGAGACAGAGAGCCATGCTGTTAACAAGAACAATAATGAAGCAGCTGGTAGGTCTTGAGTTCTTAGTATGTTACCACCATGTTGAGGGCCGAGCAGGGAGACCAATGCAGGGCTCGATCCTGGGACCCCGGGACCATGATCTGAGCCGAAAGCAGATGCCTAACAACTGGGCCACCCAGGTGCCCCTGGTGTCATAGGTTATAAAAAGAAAATAGTCCGGGGCGCCTGGGTGGCTCAGTAGGTTAAGAGACTGCCTTCAGCTCAGGTCATGATCCTGGGGTCCTGGGTTTGAGCCCCACATCGGGCTCCTTGCTCGGCGGGAAACCTGCTTCTTCTCCCTCTCTCACTCCCCCTGCTTGTGTTCCCTCTCTCGCTGTGTTTCTGTCAGATAAATAAAATCTTTAAAAAAAAATTATAAAAAGAAAATAGTTGGGCCACCTGGGTGGCTCAGTCAGTTACGCATCTTTTTTTTCTTTTTCTTAAAGATTTTATTTATTCATTTGACAGAGAGAGAAAGAGCACAAGCAGGGGAAGTGGCAGGCAACGGGAGAGGAAGAAGGAGGTGAGCGGGAAGCCTGATGCTGGGCTCGATCCCAGGACCTTGAGATCATGACCCAAGGCAAGCCGAAGGCAGACCCTTAATTGAGTTACCCAGGGGCTCCAAATATCTGACTCTTGATTTTGGCTCAGGTCAGGATCCCAGGGTCATGGGATCTCAGGGTCTCCATGTGGGGCTACCCACTCAGCAGGGAGTCTGAGGATTCTTTCCCCCTCTTCCTCTACTCTCCCCCCTAAAATAAATAATCCTTTTTTTTTTTAATGATGCCCAGGGATGTCAGTAGTCCAGTCTGTCCCTTCTGAGGCCCAAGACTGTTGCTTAAACATGGATCTTACGAGTAGGCGGTAGGAGAAAAGACCATGCACAGTCCCAGTGAGTAATTATTTACGCCACAAGACTGTGAGTCTCTGGAGGACAGGAATATGTCTTATGCATATGTCAGGAATACTGCCTAGCACTATGCCTGGTACATAACAATTTTGGAAAGCTATTTTTGGAAAGCTTTGAGTCACAGTGGATGTCACTGCAGAAAATAATTTTGTTATTTCTGTGCTTCATAAAATACCTGATTATCTTGGATATTTATGACTTTGTTTTGGCTTTCCAGAATGAATATGATTACCAGTTTTTGAGCACTAACTATGTATCAGTCATAATTGTCAAATACTTACATCTCATTTAACCCACAACAACTCAGATCATTTGGCAATAGATAATGAAATAAGTTCAAAGAGTTTAAATAAGTCACCCATTTGCACAGCTAGTAAGTATCAAAGCCAGAATTCAAAGCCAGGTGATTCTGACCCCATACTTCACAGTGTTAACCACTCATATGTGTCTACATGTCACCTGCTTCTGGAAAACCACAAGGAAAGCTCAGCCTCTGGTCATACCACATGACTCAATTCAGAGTGAGATGGCTGAGGCATTCTGTAATCAGTATTATCAATATTTAGCATTTTCAATGTCCACTGTTTTGATGACCCTGGTTATTTGAGAAGGAAACAACACTAACAGCAAAACGTATTTCTCTTTTATGGGAGTAGCTTTCTAAGCTGTGACTAATCCTAAAGTCTATCTATAATTTGTACTGTATTGTCCTAAATGCCAAAACTGCTATAAGATATGGGGAAGGCTGATGGGATGACACTGACTTTGATGAAATTGAGATGGATTTGTGTCTGTCAGTGTTTGCCAGTTACTTCCCAACAGGATGGATTTCAGTGGCTCTTTATTGGGAGCCCTTAAAATAGAACAGGGTATTTTGTTCAAAAGCAAAAGTTAGGGACTTATATTGAGGGAGCAATAAAGTGAGTGAGCAGTGTTAGGTGTCCCATATCTCTTCTTTATTCATCCATTCAATAAATATTAGAGTTTCTGCTATCTGCCTGGCATTGTATGAAGCACTGTGGATTATAGCAGTAAACAAAAGCAGACAAAAATTCCTATTCTAGTGGGAAGAGAAACAAAAAGATTATGTTTTACTTAAAACATAAGTCAGAGGCGCCTGGGTGGCTCTGTCAGTTAACTGTCTGCCTTTGGCTCAGGTCAGGATCCCAGAGTCCTGGGATCCAGCCCCCGTGTGGGGATGGGGTGTGTGTGTGTGTGGGGGGGGGGTCCCTGCTCAGCGGGGAGTCTGCTTTTCCTTCTGCCCCTTAGCCCATTCATGCTCTCTCTCTCAAATAAATAAATAAAAATAAAACATAAGTCAGATGATAAGATGTCTAATGAAGTTAGACAGGGAAGGGGACTAGAGAATTCTGGGATGTGTGTGCAATTTTAAATTCTTACACTGTGTGTTGCAATTGTGACAAGTCATTGGACTTTGGTCCCTCTCTCTTCCTGAGCATGCCACATAATGGCCTGGACTTGAGTCACATCCTGTAGGTCCTGCCTTCACATCTAGTGTGAAACCCCAATAACCACTTGCTCTGATATTCATGGCTAGTTTACAGACTACATCTAATCGAGACTCTTAAATCTAAAGCCTAGAGGAGGGTATTCAAGTAATCTTGAGAGTTTGGGAAGAAAAAGAAGGTGGGGGGAAAGAAATCAAAACAGGATTTCTTTAGATAAGATTAGGCAGAATTATCTCTCTTTGCCTCTGTCCTAATTAATCACTTGGGAAGAAAAAACAAAAAACAAAAAACCCCCAAAAAACAGCTCGAAGTCTTGGCAGGGCCTGGAGGTAGCTGAAAGGAGGTTCTGGGTAGATTATAATAGGCAGAGGCAGAAGTGGGGTGCCTTGCTGGCTCAGGCAGATGAAGCTGTTGATCCTGGTGGTGAATTCGAGCCCCACATTGGGTGTAGAGATGACTTAAAAACAAACAAGCAAACAAAAAAACAAAGTTAAAGGCTGAAGAAAGTATAATAATATGTCTAATGAATGAATCAAACCCAAACTAATAGGATTCTTTACAACTGACATTTTCTTAATCACATGTGAAATGTGAATAAAAGCATTTTCGGAGAACCTTGTTTTATATTGACCTAACACTCAGTTTAAGTAGGGTGTGCTTGCAAAAGTACCTTCAAAGCAAGCCCTGTAAACCTGACATTTACAAAACGTGGCCATCGCTTAGGCTGGACAGAGCCTGTGGAAGGAATTTCACTTAAGTTCTTAGCTGTTTGAGTGGTGGTGATGGTCCGCCATCAGGCTTGGCCAGGCATGAGATGATGGGGTGAAATTGATGATTGTGGTGATGAAGTCACGTCCTCCTCTCCTTGTGAAGTCAAAATCGTTAAAAAAAAAAAAAAAAAAAAAAACAGTGACGCTCACGTCATCCAGGTTTGAGGCCTCCTTTTGGTCCTTTGGTTGCTAAACACCGAAACCGTCAAACGCGACAAGTGGCGGCTCGCTGCCCGTCCTCCTAAGTCCTCCCCTTCTGGGCGGCTCTGAAGACTAGGTTCTTGGCCGGGCTGGCTGGCTAGCCCGGGTCAGAGCCGGCCCGCCCCTACCCTCCCCGAATGGCCTGCTGGGAGTTGTAGTTCAGTTGTCGAAGAGACACACCAAGCCCCTTCCCTCTCTTCCGTTTCTTCCCCGCCCCGGATGAGGGCGCAAAATAGGGATCCGTAGGCGGGGCACCGGAGAACTTGGGACTACAATTCCCAACGGACGGTCGTCGCCAGTGCGCACTCCCAGGTATCCCGTGGCGCGCAGGAGCACACGCGTCGGGCGGTGGCGGGATTCGGCCGCGGGTGCCTTTCCCGTCCCCGCGCACCCAGCGCCCGCCCAATGTTAGTTCGCTCGAAGCTCTGCGTGCCCATCCTCCTACCCAGTTTCTTCTAGAGTTCAGGCCCCGCCCGTTTCCCGCCTCCTGGGCCCGGTTTGTTCCCGACTCAGCCCGTCCCTCTCTGCGCCCCTGCTGCTTCTGCTGAAGGCGGAGGCTCCATGTTGTCCCCTCAGCGAGCGGTAGCGGCTGCCTTGGGAGGAGCAGGTGAGGCGCCTAATTTTCTCCGGGCCCGTTCCGTGGCCTCCGCCGCCCTCCCGACTGTAGCTCCGAGGAAAACGCCCGCCGGCACTGCGGCCCGTTCCTCATCCCGGAGCTGGGACCCTGCGCCCCTCGCCGTCCGAATTCGGGGCCAGGGCTGCTAGCTAGGCCCGGCTGGCCGGGCGCGGGCGGCGCTTCCCTCGGCTCCGGGTGGGAGCGGCAGCCGACGGCGGTCGGGCCCAGCGCTAGCGGGAGGCCGGCGTGTTCCAGGGTCGGGGGGCGGGCGGGGTTCCGCTGCTGCGGCCCCGCCCTGGCCGAGCTTGCGCGCCGGGACTGCGGCTCCCTCCCTTCCTGGCTCTTCGCTGGTCGGCACCCGGAGCCCCGGGCTGCGGGAAGGTAGATGCTTTCCTTAGTCTTCGGCAAAGTGCTGGACGTCTGCGAAGTGTCTTGCAGTTGGAAGCTTTATTTTTATCCTAACGACCTTGAGGCGCTGACAGGCATTAGGAAAGTTGATTTTAAACCTGCACTTCTTAGCCGTAAACGAGCTAAAAGAATGTGGCCTTCATTGCTTTTTAGGAAGTTCTTTTAGTACTTTTGGCATCGTACGTTGTCTTCTTGCTTTCCTGAAACGTAAAGAATGGTAAAAGAAAAACCAAGTGCAAAGTCATCAAAAATTGAAGGATACTTATCTGTCATTTTACCTGGCTTTATTCTTGCTTAATGTGTGTGCTATTGCAATCGCCAGAAGTTTCACTTGCGAAAAATCTAAAGGCAAAAGAAGAAAACACTGAAGATCTTACTAAATCCCAGCCCTCAAATTTGAGTACGAAGTTGGGCGGAATGTTTTGTGAAAGGGAAAAAACGGACGAAAAACGAAGAAGTTTCACATTTTACCAAAACATAACGTGGTTTTAATCCATGTTAAGTGTTCAGTAGTACAGTGAACTGAAATTCAAATTAGTGCTTTTTTTTTCCTTTCCACAGAAACTAGCTTGTAGTCTAGAAATCCCTGTTTCTGTTTTACCACCTGTAAAGGAAAGGCTTGGATGAAAAGGATATGAATGAAGAATTAACGGTAGTACAGCACATTGTTTTATTAACTACGGTTTGCTATCTCATTGGAGTAATGAAATTAGGAAAAAGGACAAGATAGATATGTGTACTAGTATACTTTATGTAGTTTTCACTAGGAGTTGTTTAGAATAGGCATTGTTAAATTGGTGTTATATGGTGGGCCTCGTGTGGTTTTCATTTTTATGATTTATTCTGTCTTAGAATAAAGGATAAATGCACACTAAAGTGAGATAATAGAAAATTATAAGAAGCAAGAAATTAACATAAAGTTCTCTCTACCTCCCCCAGTCCCCAGTGCTAGGTCACTTAATTTGGCTACATATTAAGATTCCAGTGAAATAGGGAACTCCAGATTGTGTGAACTTGTTGAGAACTAGAATTTGCCTATAATGACTAGGCATGCCTGTTAAAGTTTCTGTGGCCTTGTGAACTGAGATATTCAAAAACACAGCTGCACTTTAAAGTTAATCTGAGGGCGCCTGGGTGGCTCAGTTGGTTAAGCGACTGCCTTCGGCTCAGGTCATGATCCTGGAGACCCGGGATGGAGTCCCTGCTCGGCAGGAAGCCTGCTTCTCCTCTCACTTCTCTTGCTTGTGTTCCCTCTCTGGCTGTGTTTCTCTCTGTCAAATAAATAAAATCTTAAAAAAAAAAAGTTAATCTGAATTTTAAAACATTTTCCCAAGTTGTCTTTAAGGCTTGGTGAGTATGTTCTCTAAAAAAAAATCAAGGGAGAAAAGTGAGGGGAAAGCTTTTATTTAAAAGAAAAAACCCCCACACCTTTATTTGGACTGTGGATGTCCATTCTGCTGCATAATTAGAGTAACCTGCGGTATTTTACTTTGTTTGTTTGACAGAGAGATCACAAGTAGGCAGAGAGGCAGGCAGAGAGAGAGGAGGAAGCAGGCTCCCTGCTGAGCAAAGAGAGCACGAAGTGGGCCTCCATCTCAGGACCCTGAGATTATGACCTGAGCTGAAGGTAGAGGATTAACCCCCTGAGCCATCCAGGCACCCAGCCTGTAGTATTTTAAACCTGACAGTTCTTGGGACCCACAGATTGTGATTTAATTCGTTGAGGGGCCAGGCAGCAGTTAAAAGAACCCTGAATAATTCTAGTTTGCATACTAATGTAGAATAAAATTTCCCTATAGGTGGTTGCTTACATTTGAATTGATTTGTTACTTAATAGGAAGTGTGATTTATAATATTAAGTTGTATTAAGTTGATGCTCTTTGCAAATTTGTAAAGAATGCATGTGTTTTGATAGAACTTGATGTATTTCACAGCTAAAGTATATTACAAGTTAGGAAATAGACTTTACTGGTGTAGTCCATGAAAAACAAAGTAAATTAACTGTTTTTATGTCTTGAAATCATAAGGAATCCAAGTCAAATATTGCCAATTAAGAAAACCTTATTTATCTGAAACACAAAACCTTCAGGTAACCAAATTGATTTTCTTGACTTTTTAAAAAAATTTTATTTATTTGAGAGAGACAGAGAGAGTGAACCTGAGCACGCTTGTGCACATAATCGGGGGAGAGAGACAGAGGGAGAAGGAGAAGCAGTCTCCCTGCTGAGCAGGAGGGAGCCCATTTCAGGGCTGGATTCCACAACTCTGGAATCAGGACTTCATCCGAAGGCAGATGCTTAACCTACTGAGCCACCCAGATATCCTGATTTTGATGTTTTTTTAATTTTTAGGTAAGAGTCAAATAAGATGAATATTGAACTCATTCTATTAAAAAAATAATTTTTTTCTATAGCATAGCCTGGTATCACTTTTAGATTTAATTTAGTCTCTGCATTTATGAATCTTAAGTACTGTTTCGTCATAATTGGTCTTTATAAATCTATAAGCCACTACAAAATTGACAAAATGCGGTTTTGTTCAGCATTCTGTGCTCAAGTATAAAGATTTGTTGTGACAGATGAATTGAGAAAAAGTTTCCTCTTAATTGAGTCAATGTAAATTTCCCCCAGTATTCTCTTCTGTTGGGTATAAGTAGTATTTTTATTGAAACAGCTTTAAAAATGTACATGTGTCTACCAGCATACTTACTGCCTTAAGACAAAATAGACTCAATAAAAGCACTCCCCATCTATCAGCAAAATGGAACCACACCCAGTAGTTTGAGTTGGCTGAGGGCTTACCGTCATATATGATGATGTGTTTTCTCTGGCCTTGCCTGAATTGGGAACTTTAAAGACTGTTAGTGAGAACAAGGGCATGACATGGTATGTTTCTGGTTTTTGGGTGTGTTGCTCTTGTCCTTTAGTAAATGTGTTTCAAAAGGAGCATGGAAAACTCAGGTCATAACTTTACCCTGAGTCATACACTTCACTTAGTGAAATGTTTCTGAAACTGTAGTTAATTTGCTCGCTGAAACTCTGCATAGTAAAGATGAGCACTGGGGTTAGGGTTAGTGGTTTTTCATCTGGGGTGGTTTTGCTGGGATTGGACATTTAGCAACATCTGCAGACATTTTTGGGTCTTATAACCAAGGGTTAGCACTACTGGCATCTAGTGGGTAGAGGCCAGAGCTGCTGCCAAATATCCTGCAATGAATAGGCTAGCTGCCCACAAAAAGAGTTTACCCACTCCAAAATAACAGTAGTGCCAAGGTTGAGAAACCCTGGTCTGCACTGTTGAATTGATCAACTAAGTTCATTATGAGTTTTCTGAAATAGCAGTTGTAACTGCTTCCAATTAACTAGTTTCACGAATTTATCACTGTTCAGATGGTCTTTTCAAATATTTGAGGGGAATTTAAACTTTTTTCCATTATAATTTTTTTTTTTTAAAGATTTTATTTATTTGACAGAGAGAAACACAGCCAGAGAGGGAACACAAGCAGGGCGAGTGAGAGAGGGAGAAGCAGGCTTCCCGCCGAGCAGGGAGCCTGCCTGATGTGGTACTCAATCCCGGGTCTCCGGGATCATGGCCTGAGCCGAAGGCAGCCGCCCAACCAACTGAGCCACCCAGGCGCCCCCCATTATAATTTTTTTTTAAGATTTTATTTATTTATTTGACATAGAGTGAAGGAGAGAGAGCAAGCACAAGCAGGGGGAATGGCAAGCAGAGGAGAAGCAGGCCCCTCCCCAACCCCGAACAAGGAGCCCGATCATTCTAGAAGAGTTAATGCTGTAATTTGCTCAGATCTCTACAGTTTTCCTAATGATAATTAGTTTTGCCTGTTAGGCTTTCAACTTTTTTCTACTTGGGTTGTCTTTTTTTTTTTTTTTTTTCCATTTTAGTGCAGAGCCAGTGTGTTGAATGCAGTTATTATGGAGATTATTTGAACAGGCATATAGTCTGGGTTAAGATGTGTTGTGCCAAAAGTAAAGGCTAAATCAGTACTTTAAAAAAATTAGAAAAAAGTTTGTAGCTTCCATATGGACTGTTGAAAGGCTTTTTTTTTTTTTAAAGATTTTATTTATTTGACAGAAACACAGCCAGAGAGGGAACACAAGCAGGGGAAATGAGAGAGGGAGAAGCAGGCTTCCCGCCGAGCAGGCAGCCCGATGTGGGACTAGATCCCGGGTCTCTGGGATCATGACCTGAGCCGAAGGCAATGGCTTAACCAACTGAGCCACCCGGGCGTCCCTGTTGAAAGGCTTTATAATTATCCAAATATTTTCAGCACTTGCTACATAACTGAAATGATGACTGATTCAGTATTACCATGTGCTGTGTGCAGCAATAATCAGAATTGGTGGGCGCCTGGGTGGCTCAGTCGGTTGGGCCACTGCCTTCAGCTCAGGTCATGATCCTGGAGTCCCGGGATCGAGTCCCACATCGGGCTCCCAGCTCCGCGGGGAGTCTGCTTCTCCCTCTGACCTTCTCCCCTCTCATGCTCTCACTTACTCTCTCTCAAATAATAAAATCTTTTAAGAAAAAAATAAAAATCAGAATTGGCAGTGTGATACAGTATTTGTTCTACTTGTCTTTTTTTTAAAAACATTGGTTTTAAGTTCACTTATGTGGATACGGATGACAGATGTGACTGGTCAGACCATATCTTTGTGTACAAAAATGTCTTATCTGTTACTCATAAATGAACATAATACAGCATCAACTCTTCATCTAAATAAGCATTAACTGTTCATATAAGTGAGCATTACTGTTGTCTCAGAGTGGATATCTAGATCTTGGGAAATAATTGCTTCATTAAAGGGAGAAGGCTTGTAAGATTGTCACCTAAAGGTTTTTCTAATACCGCTCCTGGAGGATAGATCTCCAGAGTTTAAGATTCCTGAGAAGTGGGAGTACTTTGATTGCAATTAGGAGAAACCCCTCCTCTCTCCACCCAAAAACCCTCAAAACAAAACCCTAAACCTCAAACTTTTGTGTGAGTCCTTACTGAGCAAGTTGCTTTAATGTTTTTATCATTATAAATTTTAATCTGTTCTTTAGTCAAGCCTGTACAATTTAAATTAAGCCAAGGGATGCATAGGTTACCTAGCAAGTTTGGCCAGTTTAGACATTCAGGAAATTTTCCATTGTTAAAGAGTCATTGACTCTTGGAGCTAGAAAATAGCTTCACCTAACTGCCTGGTTTTGTAGAGGAAACTGAGACCCAGAAAAGTAAAATGATTTATTCCTGCGGTTGTACAATCATTGTACAGCTGGGCCCTGAGTGCTAGGGAAGGCCTTTCTTCTGTGCATTCTGCCTCACTAGAGAGTAATAACCTTTGCCAAAAGAAGTTTAAATCATAGAAGGGAGAAATGAGGGGTGTCTGGGTGGTGTAGTTGGTTAAGCATCCATCTCTTGGTTTCAACTCAGGTCGTGGTCTCAGAATCATGGGATTGAGTCCTTTGTCTGGCTCCATGCTCAGTGTGGGGTCTGCTTAAGATTCTCTCTCCCTCTGGCTTCTCCCTTCTCCCCTCATCCCTGCCTTGTGCTTGCTTGCCCTCTCAAATCTTAAAAAAAAAAAAAAAAAAGGAAATGGTTGGATTTGGAGTCAGGGAAGATGTGGAAGCTGAGAGGTGGAGATTTGAGAGAAGGTGAGTAACAGAGGATTCGTTGTGATAATACAAGTAGACATAGAAAGTATTAGTACTGGAGGGCTTCTGGAAGTTAAATCTTGACTCATTTCACTCTTGAGATCGAACTAGACATGCCCAGAATCACACAGGCTGTTAGTGGTAGAACTGGAACAGGAACTCGTCTCTTGACTTTTATACCCATATATTTCTACATATTACTCCTGAGAAGGAGGTGATGGTGGAATATCCAGGTGCATCTGTCCTCGAGGCGGTTGTACGTTTAGACCTGAATGCAGGTTAGAAATTAATGATGTTGCATCACCAAAAGAGGGTATAGTGAAATTATAAGAGTAAAGAACTCATTGAGGAAGTGAAGGGCAACTGTAAGATTGAAGGAGAGCACCGATTCCCTAGAGGAGGCTGGAGAGAAGTAGCAAAAGGAGATGGTGAAGAGATTGGGAGACAGGAATGGGGATGATCACTGAGACCAAAGGTTTTTCAGGAGTTCTAGAAGCAGATGGCAGTTGTGTTTTGTCATGCAGAGAGGGTTGAATGGGAATCAAGAAAGGGCCATTGGATTTGGCAAGAGAGGTCCTTGATAAACTAGTGAATAGTTTCAACAAGGTGATTGAGAGGAAAGTTAAGTTGCAAGGTGATGAGTAGGGAATGGGTAGGTGAATGGATGAAGACCAAGGAATTTGATGGAGAGAGAAAGGAGACTGCACGGGGGAAGGGAAGAAGCTGGTTTTTATTGAGGTGCTTGACAAGGATTACTGGGTTTAGTGCTCACAACACTAGGAAAGTGTAATTCTTCCTTTTAGATACTGGGGCTGAATGTAAGTTTCCCTATTCCCCAGAAGTTCCCAGTTGAGTGATAAATCATGATTACAAATGGTAATATTAGAATGGGTGGGATAGGGGCGCTTGGGTAGCTCGGTCATTAAGTGTCCTCCTTCGGCTCATTCCTACTCCCGGAGTTCCGGGATTGAGCCTCGCATCGGGCTCCCTGGTTGGCGGGAAGCCTGCTTCCCCGTCTCTCACTCCCCCTGCTTGTGTTCCCTCTCTCGCTGTGTTTCTCTCTGTCAAATAAATAAAATCTTAAAAAAGAAAAGAAAAGAAAAGAAAATGGGTGGGGTAATATAGTATGTATGAGTTTTTAGTGGAAATAGGAAAATGGGACCACTTTACTAGTTTCTAATATACATTAGACTCTGGACTTTGAAATGAGTATTCAGTTTTGTTTTTTTTTTTTTTTTTTAAGAGTTTATCCATTTACCCAATTGCATACATTCCTGTTGTTGGATTATTCCATTTTGTAGTAGCTCAGGTAACCTTGTCTTCTGTGCCTGTTGCTCTGGCAAAACCACCTGCATCTTCAGGGTTGTGGCCTTCAACTGGATTACAGCACATAATGATTCATTCTGTTCACAGTTGTTTATTGTGTGCCTGCTTTGTGTGTCAGTACAATTCACATTGCTCAGTAGACTTTAATAGTTTTTTTTTCTAAGATTTTTATTTATTTATTTGACAGAGAAAAACACAGCTAGAGAGGGAACACAAGCAGGGGGAGTGAGAGAGGGAGAAGCAGGCTTCCCGCCAAGCAGGGAGCCCGATGTGGAACTTGATCCCGGGTCTCCGGGATCATGACCTGAGCTGAAGGCAGTCACTTAACCAACTGAGCCACCCAGGCGCCCCGACTTTAATGGTTTAATAGATAAAATGGAAAGAGCCAGTGTCATGGACTTATTTGTGGAGTCCTAGGGGACTCTTGTACTGGTTCCTGGGTTTGGCCGTACTTGATAGAGCCTTCAAATTAGTTATCTAAACAAGATAGACATTTGTGTACTTATTTCTTTCACAAAAAAGTGAGCCAGCAGGGCAGTTCTGCTACATGAAGTCCTGGGCCCTACCTGTCTTGTCACTCCAGTGTTTCTGGGGCGTTGCCCTCATGTGCCTGGGGTAGGATGCCTCCCACCCACAAACACATACAGCTAGCAGGAAAGAGGAAAATGCCCGCCTCAGAAGTTGCTATGTCATTTCCAGTCTGAATTTAGTTACATGGCCTGCTGCAAGGTTGGGTTGAAAATGGATTTCTTCTGGGCAGTTTTATGCCCAGCTAAAAATTAGTTGCCATAGCAGGAGGGGAAAATGACTATTGGGGGAGCAACCAGCCATCTCAGGGATGGCACTGCTTTGGGTCTTGCACAGTACTGCACACTGTGGCTTATCCCTAAGATCTGAGTGAATTGTTCTCGTTAGTTCTTTTATATGAAAGATTGAAGGTGTTTAGGTCCTGGATTCACCTACTTTTGTGGCAGTACAAAGAACTGTAAATGATTATTCACAGAGTTTCCTTTTTATCCAGGCAGTAATGGGAGAGAAAGATAGTAATATACATTTATTACAATGGCATCGTGACAGTTAATATGTCTTTATAACTTCTTTTCCACTAGTTTGATACAAATATAAAAGTGTTGCTGTCTGATATTGTAAGTATAAAAAGGGAGCTGCAATTTAATGGGTAGAGTCTGACAGTCGAGCTGTTTTGTTATTTTCTCTACTGTGATCATGGAGCCATCAGTGTTTCCCAGACAAAAGTAATGTGGGGACCATATTTATGATTTTGGCCATATCTGCTTGCCTGTACTGTGCTTTGCTTAATATTTCTTTTTTCAATTTACTTTGAATTGATTCACCTTTTAAACTTAGCATCCTTCTAAGTAGTAATCCATTAAAGCATGGTTTTGTTTCCTTATATACATGAAAATATGTAATTATTAAAAAAACAGGGGCGCCTGGGTGGCTAAGTTGGTTAAGTGACCGCCTTCGGCTCAGGTCATGATCCCGGAGACCCGGGATCAAGCTCTGCATCGGGCTCCCTGCTTGACAGGAAGCCTGCTAATCCCTCTCTCACTCCCCCTGCTTGTGTTCCCTCTCTAGCTGTGTTTCTTTCTGTCAAATAAATAAATAAAATAAAATCCTTTTAAAAAAACAAATGTCCTCTTAACTACGTGAAAACATCTTTAGTACCAGCGCTACATACTCACACTTAGAGAAATAGTGCCCCCCCCCTTTTTTTAAGATTTATTTATTTATTTGACAGAGAGAAACACAGCTAGAGAGGGAACACAAGCAGGGGGACTGAGAGGGAGAAGCAGGCTTCCTGCCGAGCAGGGAGCCGGATGCGGGGCTCAATCCCAGGACTCCAGGATCATGACCTGAGCTGAAGGCAGTCACTTAACCAACTGAGCCTCCCAGGTGCCCCAATAGTGCTTTAAAAAAAAAAATCATTTATTAATTTTTATTTTTTCTGTAACCCAGCCACCCTATTCCTACCCCCCACTCCCCAGCAACCCTCAGTGTGTTTCCTGAGATTGAGCGTTTCTTATTGTTTGGAAATAGTGCTTTCCTTCATCCCCTAGGCCACACTGGTAGTTTTTTGTAAGCTTTCCATAAATTCATAGCTGCTAAGTGGCTCTGTGAATTTCAAAGAATCGATATCTTTCTGCTTTCAACTCTGGTAGGAAAACTACTAGTTAGTGCTTAATTTTGAGCTAAAGAATTAATTGCCCCTAAAATGTTGACTAGGTTGTTAAGAGTGATCTGCAAGTCCTAACCATGTAAAGTTCCTTTCAAGCTTTTCTCCAGCACCCATTGGACAAGGTGTTTGGCTTTTGTAAGCCCTAGTTCCCTTATTTTTTTTTTTTAAAGATTTTATTTATTTATTTGACAGAAACATAGCGAGAGAGGGAACACAAGCAGGGGGAGTGAGAGAGGGAGAAGCAGGCTTCCCGCTGAGCAGGGAGCCCAATGTGGGGCTCGATCCCAGGTCTCCGGGATCATGACCTGAGCCGAAGGCAGTCACTTAACCAACTGAGCCACCCAGGTGCCCCCCTAGTTCCCTTATTTTTAAAGATGAGGCAGTATTATTTACCACATGGGTGGTTCTTTTTTAAAGATTTTATTTATTTATTTATTTATTTATTTATTTTTAAAGATTTTATTTATTTGTTAGAGAGATCACAAGTAGGCAGAGGCAGGCAGAGAGAGAAGGAGAAAGCAGGCTCCCTGCAGAGCAGAGAGCCCGGTGTGGGCCTCAATCCCAGGACCCTGAGATCATGACCTGAGCCAAAGGCAGAGGCTTTAACCCTCTGAATCACCCAGGCGCCCAAGATTTTATTTATGTATTTGACAGAGACACAGTGAGAGAGGAAACACAAGCAGAGGGGTAGGAAAGGGAGAAGCAGGCTTCCTGCTGAGCAGGGAGCCCAATGTGGGACTCAGTCCCAGGAGCCTGGGATCATGACCCGAGCCAAAGGCAACACTTAACAACTAAGCCACCCAGGCGCCCCACACATGGGGTTCAGAAAATTATGATTTTTAAAAATTTTTAAAAAGTATTTTATTTATTTATAATGAAAGAGAGAGTGAGAACAGGGAGCACCAGCAGGGAGAGTGGGAGTGGGAGAAGCAGGCTTCTTGCAGAGCAGAGAGCCTGATGTGGGGCTCAATCCCAGGACCCTGGGATCATGACCAGAGCTGATGGCAGATGCTTAACTGGCTGAGCCACCTAGGCACCCTGCTTACTACTGTCTTAAAAGTTGGAATATTTGTCTTTTTCTTATGGATTTCTCTATTGATTCTGGACGTGAGTCTTTGGATATAGGTATTTTCTCTTAGTCTGTGGCTTTCATTTTTACTTTCTCTTAATGATGTCTTTTTAAAAATTTAAATTCAATTAATTAGCATATAAAGTATTATTGGTTTCAGAGGTAGAGGTCAGTGATGCATCAGTTTACCTACTGCTCATTACATCATATGCCCTGCTTAATGTCTATCACCCAGTTACCCCATCTTTCCATTAATGATGTCTTTTAATGAACAAAAACTCTTAATGGAGTCTAATTTGTCATTTTTTCTTTTACGGTTAGTGCTTTTGTGTTTTTCCAAAAGTTTTTGCTTTTCCCATGTTCAGAAATACAAAATTAAAAAAGGTTTGAAACTATTTTTTTTCTCTCTACAACAATCTAGGTGATGCCATGGAGAGTAGAAAGCCTGGTCCAGTGCAGGTTGTTTTGGTTCAAAAAGAACAGCATTCCTATGAGCTAGAAGAGAAAGCCTTGGCCAGCATTCTCTTGCAGGACCACATCCGAGACCTTGATGTGGTGGTGGTGTCAGTGGCCGGTGCCTTCCGAAAGGGCAAGTCCTTCTTCCTGGACTTCATGCTACGATATTTATATTTCCAGGTAAACTCAAATTGTTTCATTTCAGATTGGAAAATGAGACTTTCGTGTCCAAAAGAGCACAATAAGCTCACCGATTATCCTTGATAAATAAAATTACTCAGAAATTAAGATTTAATGGAAATTTCTTTTTTTTTTTTCTATAGAAGGAAGGTGGCCATTCAAATTGGTTGGGTGATTCAGAAGAACCATTAACAGGGTTTTCATGGAGAGGGGGCTCTGACCCAGAAACAACGGGGATTCAGATCTGGAGTGAAGTTTTCACGGTGGAGAAGCCGGGTGGGAAGAAGGTAAGGAAGAAAAGACTCGTTAATTAACAAAAACAACAGAATGAGAACTTTAATGTGTACTCTGATAATTCAGTTAAAAATAATTTAAGTGCATGGTTTAAAAATAAACACAAGTATATTTTAAAAGGTCAAATAGTAATGTAAGGTTTCTTTTTTTAATTTATTTTTTTTTTAATTTTTAAAAAAGATTTATTTGACAGAGGAAGAACGCATGAGCAGGGAGAGAGGCAGAGGGAGAAGCAGGCTCCCCGATGAGCAGGGAACCTGATGTGGAGTGCCATCCCAGGATCTTGGGATCATGACCTTAGCTGAAGGCAGATGCCCAACCGACTGAGCCACCCAGGCACCCCAGTAGTATATACGTTTCTAACAAAAAATAGCCATCAAATTGGGTCGCCTGGGTGGCTCAGTTGGTTAGGCGACTGCCTTCAGCTCAGGTCATGATCCTGGAGACCCTGGATCGAGCCCCACATCGGGCTCCCTGCTTGGCGGGAAGCCTGCTTCTCCCTCTGTCACTCCCCCTGCCTGTGTTCCCCCTCTAGCTGTATTTCTGTCTGTGAAATAAATAATAAATAAAAATTAAAAAAAAAATAGCCATCAAAACCAAATGTAGCTGTCAAGTGCCCTGTTCTGCCCTCTGCTTGTTTTCACTTCCCAGGGGATAATGACCTCAACTGTTTCAGATGTTACTTCAGTTCTTTACTTTCTTACTCCTGCAAAGGTGACATAGACCTGGCTGCCCTCTTCTGGGAGCCGAGCAGATATAGGACACTAGGGCATCTCACATGCAGAAGATGAGCACCCCTGCCCAACCTCCAGCCATCAGTAGACCTCTTACCCCAACTCTTCCATGCCTAGTAAGTGACTCTCCTACAGCCTCCCCTACATTTTTTTGTCAGGCGCAAGTCATGTGTATTCTCAAAGTGGCAGAGAGGATTTGGTGGTGTCATTGTTTTTTAAACAGATTTTAACCCATTCCTTCTGTTTTTAGTTCCGTCCTAAAGCATGCTTTCACAGCTGTCCGTGCCTCTCATTCTTGAGTCTTTCCAGGGCTTAAGATTTCACATCCCCCCTTCAGATTCTTTGGTTTCAACCTTTTCCTAAATGCTACACCATTTGATATTTTGGGAGCTGGAGAGGTGTTGCACAAATTTTGATTGCTGTTTCCATATCTTTTATTTCTTTTCCTTATAATTTCCTCAATTCTTTTGCTGTTTTATTTTTCTTTCTCTTTTAGTGAGATTTCAGGAGGAGGGTATATTGAGAAACCCTCTAGTTTTTAAAAAAAAAATTTTTTTATTTATTGATTTGACAGAAAGGGAACACAAGCAGGGGGAGTGAGAGAGGAGAAGCAGGCTTCCCGCCGAGCAGGGAGTCCGATGTGGGGCTCAATCCTGGGTCTCTGGGATCATGATCTGAGCTGAAGGCAGTCGCTTAACCAACTGAGCCACCCTGGCGTCCCTGTTTTTTTGTTTAAACGACCAGTTAAAACATTCAGTTATCTTTTAGAGATATTTATTTTTTTTTTATTTTTATTTTTTTTTAAAGATTTTATTTATTTGACAGAGAGAAACACAGCCAGAGAGGGAACACAAGCAGTGGGAGTGAGAAAGGGAGAAGCAGGGTTCTGGCTGAGCAGGGAGCCCGATGTGGGACTCGATCCCGGGTCTCCGGGATCATGACCTGAGCCGAAGGCAGTTGCTTAACCAACTAAGCCACCCAGGCGCCCCTCTTTTAGAGATATTTAAATGAAAAGAAAGAAACCAGGGATGCCTGGGTGGCTCAGTTGATTAGCATCTACCTTCAGCTCAGGTCATGATCCCAGAATCCTGGGATTGAGACCCATGTCGGGCTCTCCCCTCAGCAGGATCTACTTCTTCCTCTGTGCACATGCATCCCCGCCCTGCCCCCATCATGCTTTCGTGCCCTGTCTGTCTCTCTCAAATAAATGAAAAAAATATTTTGAAAAAAAAGAAGGACACCATATGTTTACCCATATAGTTATCATTAACTGTGTTCTTCATTTTTGGGTGTCCATATTTCTGTCTATTTTTTGTGTCCATTTTTTCTTCTGCCTAAAGGACTTCCTTTAATGTTTCTTGTAGTGCTATTCTGCTGGTGATAACTTCTTTTAGTTTTCATATATCTGCAAGGTGTTCATTTTACCTTTTTAGGGGAGATATTTGTGCTGGGTATGGAATTATTGGCTGGCAGTTTTTTTTTTCTGTGCTTTAAGCTGTCAGTTCTTTGCCTTTTTCCTGATTGTTTCAGATGACAGCTCGCTGCTATGCTTTGTTCTTGTGTGTGCTTTTCACATGCCTTTTTTTTTCTAGTTGCTTTTTTTTTTTTTTTAAGATTTTATTTTTTTGACAGAGAAACACAGCTAGAGAGGGAATACAAGCAGGGGGAGTGAGAGAGGGAGAAGCAGGCTTCACTCAGTTATTTAGTGTCTGCCTTCTGCTGAGGGGTCATGACCTGAGCCGAAGGCAGTTGCTCAAGCAACAGCCACCCAGGCGCCACCTTTCTAGTTGCTTTTAACAAGTTAGCATTTTTTTGTTTTTTGAGCAATTTGATTATGATGTGCTTTAGTGTAGTTCGCTTCATGTTTCTTGTGTTTGGATTTTGTTGAGCCTCTTGAATTTGCAAGTTCATAATTTTTATCAAATTTGTACATTTTTTGCCCATTATTTCCTTACATTTTTTTCTCCCTTATTCCCTATGGGGACTCCTATTACTTGTATGCCGGGCTGTCCCATAGCTTACTGATGCACTGTTTATTTTTTTAACTTGCTTTTCTCTCTGTTTCCTTTGGGCAGTTTCTATTGCTAGGCCTTCAGGTTCTCCAGTCTTTATAATCCAGTGTATTTTCTGTTGCAGAAGTTGTGATTTTTGTTCTTGGAAGTTCAGTTTAGGGGTTTTTTTTGTTTTTTTTTTTTAAGATTTTATTTACTTAATTTGACAGAGAGAGAGAGATCACAAGTAGGTAGAGAGATAGGCAGAGAGAGGAGGAAGCAGGCTCCCTGCCGAGCAGAGAGCCCGATGCGGGCCTCAATCCCAGGACCCTGAGATAATGACCTGAGCCGAAGGCAGAGGCTTTAACCTACTGAGCCACCCAGGCGCCCCAGTTTAGGTCTTTTTTTATGTCTTTCATGTCATTACTTGTTTAATATATGGAATACAGTTATACAGAATGCTATTTTTTTGTTTTTTGTGTTTTTTTTAAGATTTCATTTATCTTGTCAGAGAGAGACAGTAAGAGAGGGAACACAAGCAGGTGGAGAGGGAGAGGGAGAAACAGGCTTCCACTTGCATAGGGAGCCCGATGTGGCGTTCAGTCCCAGGACCCTGGGATCATGACCTGAGCCAAAGGCAGATACTTAATGACTGAACCACCCAGGCACCCCCAGAATGCTGTTTTAGAGTCATTTTTTGTTAATTTTATCATCCGTATTTATTCTTTGTTTGTTTGTTTTTTTAGGTAGGCTCCATGCCCATTGTAGAGCCCAACATGGGGCTTGAACTCACTGCTCTGAGGTCAAGACCTGAGCTGAGGTTAAGAGTCTCACGCTTAACCAACTGAGCCATCTAGGTGCCCCTGCTCTGGGTTAATTTTCATTGATTTTTCTCCCATATTTTCCCTGACCTTATTTTAGGATGCAGTTAAGAAATTTGGAAATTGGGGCCACCTGGGTGACTCAGTTATTTAGTGTCTACCTTCTGCTGAGGTCATAATCCCAGGGTCCTGGGATTGAGCCCCCCGTTGGGCTCTCTGCTCAGTGGGGAGCCTGCTTCTCCTGTTGAGTTACAGGATTAAGCATGTTTTCATGACTTCTGGGTATATACCTGAGAATGGAGTTTCTGGGTCGTGTGGGAACTCTATAACCATTCGAAAAACTACAAAAATGCTTCCCAAAACAGCTGCAGCACCCTGCAGTCTCACTGAAAATGCAGGAGGCTCCCAGGCTTGCCATATGCTTACCATACCTGATCTTGCTTATCTTTTTGATTATAGCCAGCCTAGGTGTGAAGTAGTATCTCATTGTGATTTTATTTTTCTAATTAAAAAATTTTTTTTAAATTATTTTTTAATTCTTGAAGTATAATTGAGATACATATAACATAAATTAGTTTCAACCTCTTGATTTAATAGTTCTATACACTGTGATAAGTATAGTCCTCATCTGTTGCCAGCAATGTTATTATAGTATCATTGATTATATTCCCTATGCTGTACTTTCCATCTTCTTGACTTACTTTATTACCTCTCAGCCCTCTTCACTTATTTCATCTGTTCTCCCATCTATCTCTGGCAACCACTAATTCTCTGTATTAACAATACTTTGTTTTGTCTTTTGGATTCTACATATAAGTAAAATTATATTTATCTTTTTAAGTCTGACTTATTTCACTTGGCTTAATACTAACTGGGTCTATCCATGTTGTTGCAAATGGCAAAATCTCTCTCTTTTTTCTTTTTTTATGGCTGAGTATTATTCAGAGATGTATACCACACCTTCTCTATTCAGTTATCTGTTGGTAGACAGTTGGGCTGCTTCCGTATCTCGGGTCATGCAAGTAATGCCCAAGTAACACGGGTACATGTATCTTTTCAAATTAGTGTTTTTGTTTTCTTTGGGTAAATACCCAGTGGTGGAATTACTGGATTGTATGGTATTTCTAGTTTTAATTTTTTTTAAAAGATTTTATTTATTTATTTGACAGAAACACAGCGAGAGAGGGAACACAAGCAGGGGGAGTGAGAGAAGGAGAAGCAGGCTTCCCGCCGAGCAGGGAGCCCGACATGGGGCTCGATCCCAGATCTCCGGGATCATGACCTGAGCCGAAGGCAGTTGCCCAACCAACTGAGCCACCCAGGCGCCCCCTAGTTTTAATTTTTTGAGGACCCTCTGTACTGTTTCCCAAAGTTGGCAGTATCAGTTTATATTTCTGCCAGTGGTGCCTGAGCATTCTTTTTTCTTCACTTCCTCATCAACAGTTGTTATTTCTCACTTTTAATTTTTTGAGGAAAGTCCATACTGTTTTCCACAGTAGTTACACCAATTTACATTTCCACCAACAGGGCATGAGGATTTGGTTTTCTTCACATTATCACCAATGCTTACTTTTTAATATTCATTTATTTATTTATTTTTAAAGTAATCTCTGCATCAGCATGGGGCTCGAATTCATGACCCTTTGATCAAGGGTCACATGCTCTACCAACTCTACCAACAGCCAGCCAGGCACTTGTTATTTCTTTTTGATATTAGCCATTCTGACTGATACCTCATTGTGGTTTTGATTTCTATTTTCTTGATGGTTATTAATGAGGTTGAGCATCTTTTCATGTGTCTGTTGGCCATCTGTATATCTTCTTTGGAGAAATGTCTATTCAGATCCTTTGCCTACCTTTTAATCAGATTATTTCCTTTTGGTGTTGGGTTGTATAAGTTCTTTATATAACCCACTGAGCCACCCAGGCGCCCAGAGTGATAAACATATTACTTCTGTGAATAAAAATACTGTAATTGGGCACCTGGGAGGCTCATGGCTTTTGCCTTCGGCTCAGGTCATGATCACAGGGTCCTGGGATCGAGGCCCGCATCGGGCTCTCTGCTCAGCAGGGAGCCTGCTTCCTCCTCTCATTCTCTGCCTGCCTATCTGCCTGCTTGTGATCTCTCTCTGTCAAATAAATAAATAAAATCTTTAAAAAAAAAACTGGAATGACTGGCTTGGTAAGTGAGTTAGTTTGTCTCAACATTTGGCTCTTTTAATTGGTAGGGCTCTATGGGTCTCTGTTTCATACCATCTTATCAGGTCAGAGCAGATAATCTCCAGGAAAATTCTCTGACAAGGCACTTCAATAACTACTTTTATGTATAACAATAAGCAAGTGCCAAAGCCTCATTTAATTGTTACCGGTACTTCTCAGTTTCTTTTCTCATTTTTCCCCTTCTTACTCTGACATATTTTGCTGGTATTTCCCTTTCTTTTAGGTTGCAGTTGTTCTGATGGACACCCAGGGGGCATTTGACAGCCAGTCCACTGTGAAAGATTGTGCCACCATCTTCGCTCTAAGCACCATGACTAGTTCTGTTCAGGTATAACCGCTCGATTAAGATTAGAGTTTGCAGAGGAGATAAGACAAAGGGAGACTATATCTGTTTTCAGTTGTTCTGTTACCAGAATGCCTGGGTGATGTGTAAATATTCTTTTTAGGCTCTAGATGTTAAGTTAACCTCAGGAATGAGCTTTAACTATTTTTCCAGTTTGGTCATAAATATGTATAAAATACTCCAAGAAAAGTCTGAAAAGTGGAAATTGAAATTACATTAATTATATCACACAGGAAATGGAGATTTGGTGAGAACTTAGGACAATTGATTTTAAGTTGTAAAGGAAGAAATTAGGCGATTTCAACATTACATGCATAGTTTTCCTTAAAACAGATAATAATTACCGTTTGAACAGACCTCATGTTCTTATGTGTAAACCTTTAGTTGTACAAAGCTTCTGTTCAATGCTTTAGGTTCATTTGGGATTCCTTGGAAGTGAAGCTAGAGTGGTTATCAATCTGGATTTTTGTTTTCTAGATTTATAATTTGTCTCAGAACATTCAGGAAGATGATCTTCAGCAGTTACAGGTATATATTCATCATAAAAAGTTTAATGTCATAATGTATCATTTAAAAGTTTTAAGACTAAGGGAAATTTTACAGCTGAATAGGTTTAGTAATAGATTGAACCGTGGGGGAAGGTTTTTGGCTCACAGTGGTCCTCCAGCCTGTTGCTACAGGATAATCAGGGGATGCCTTATTGAGTTGAGCACAGAACCCAAGAAAGTGGGCAAATAAGTCCTGCAGTATTATCTGGAGTGGAAGTGGTATAGGAGAGGGGGCAGCAAGAAGAAAGACCTGAACTAGAGGGCGCTCTGCAGAGTCGAGGAACAGCAAGGAGGCGGGTGGTGAGGACTAGGAGGTGTGACAGGAGAAGGATTTTGTGTGTGTGTGTGTGTGTGTGTGTGTGTGTACTCAATAGGGAGGGACAGAGGGAGAGGGAAAATTTTAAGTAGACTCCGTGCTGAGTGTGGAGCCTGATGTGGGCCTCCATCTCACAACCCTGAGATCATGACCAGAGCCAAAATCAAGAGTCAGACTCTTAACTACTGAGCCAAACCCAGGTGCCCTGTGACCGGGGGAGGCTTAGTGATAAAGTCAGAGAGGCATTGAGGTCCTGCCGATGCTTGGCCTTTGCCAAGTGCTTGGGCTTTTTCTTTGGGGAATGGATATAGGAGCCATGTTTTGACGAGAAGAGTGATGTTTTTGAACAGAGGATCACTCTAGCTGTTTAGATATTTAGGGACAAGTGTGCATTCAGTGAAGGTATTGCAACAATCCAGGTGAGGCTAAGCGAATCAGTATTTATGTAGTGCATAGCATTATGTGCTCAGAAAAGAATATGTGCTTAAAAACTGTGAGCCATTATTTATTATTCCTCTTCCTGTCAGTCATTGTCTTCTGTTCTCCATGTAACAGTTCTTAAATGTTATTCCTGTAAAATGTTCTTCCATGGGTACTTCAGAGTTGAATGCAATTCTTGGCATGCTTTTCTAATTGCACTTGTCTCTTTGACTTTCAAGAAAACAGATCATCATGCAAAGGAATGAGGGGATTACTTAGTTCTTATTTCTATTCCTTTAAAAAACAAAGAAAATAATTCAACTTTGGCTTGTGTTTTATAACTGGCAGTTCTGCTCTGGTGCCATGACTAAGGGCTTGGGAGCTGTTGTTCCTGAAACATTTCCAGCAAAACTTGAGTTTGGCACATTTTCACCTGCAACTCTTTGTATTCTCCTTCGTTTCGCACATGTTTTTGAACACCCAGCTTGTGTGAGGCCGTGGATCCCGTGCTGTAGACACACTCATGTTTGAGGTGATGTAATTCTTTATGCTTCGTGTCATCAGGAGGTGAGAGGTCCTCATGAGTAGGCCTCAGGGATGTGTGAGGGCTGCCATAACAATATACCACAAACGAGGGGGCTTGAGAAAACAAACACTTAGGGTCTCACAGTTCTGGGGTCCAATAGTCAGGACTCAAGCTGTCCACAGGGCCACACCCTCTCTGTGTCTGTGGGGAAGGGTCCGTGCTTGCCCCTTCCTCATTCCTGCTGGTCTGTGGGCCATCCTTGGTGTTCTTGGCGTTAGCTGTAGGCCTTCAGTCTCTGCTTCTGTCTTCCCTCTGCGTGCCTCTTTTGTCTTCACGTTGCATTCTTCTCCCTGTGTCTGTGTGACTTTTTCTTATAAGGACACCAGGCATGTTGCCTTAGGGCTTACCCTGATGACCTCGTCTTAATGTGATTTCCTGTGTGAAGACCCTGTTTCCAGTAATGTTTCCTGGTGGAAATCCTCCTTCACTCGAAGCCTTCTTCCTAGGGGCTGGATTTAGCTCTATTAATTAGTAATATGACATCTGTCACTCTAGTTGTTTCTGTAATTTTTTTTTTTTTAAGATTTTTAAAATTTATTTGACAGAGAGAAACATAGCTAGAGAAGGAACACAAACAGAGGGAGCGAGAGAGGGAGAAGCAGGCCTCCCGCTGAGTAGGGAGCCTGATGCAGGCTGGATCCCGGGACTCTGGCATCATGACCTGAGCCGAAGGCTGACGCCTAACCAACTGAGCCACCCAGGAGCCCCTGTTTCTGTATTTTTAAAAGTTAATAGCATAATCATTGTGAAATTAGAAGTGATGTTCTTGCAAAAAATTGGGATACCTTGGATAAAACTGAAGTCCCCCTTCCTGATCCCCAGAGGTAACCACATACCAGGTTTGAATATATCTTTTCTGCTTGTTTTCTTTGTAAACACATAGATATCCCTATAGGAAATATATAACATATGACAACAAGCCTTATGCAAACCCTTGAGACTATTGTGTTTTGGTGGTTGAAATTTTTTAGATTTTTGATAGAAAATATTGTGCATATAAGCATGAGGTGAAAGACAGGAGTGAGCATTCAGATAGTAGCTCCTAGTGAAACGTGCCACTGTCTCTGCAGGGAAAGGCATGACTGATTCATGAAATGGGATAAATAAAGCTTATAAAAAGCCTCATGTCCATTCAAGACAGCTTTCCTTCAAAGGAGTTTGCCACCTAACCTAGTTTTTTTTGTTTGTTTGTTTGTTTTTTTTAATTTATTTATTTGACAGAGAGAAACAGCTAGAGAGGGAACATAAGCAGAGGGACTGAGAGAGGGAGAAGCAGGCTTCCCGCCGAGCAGGGAGCCCGATGTCGGGCTCGATCCTGGGTCTCCAGGATCGTGACCTGAGCCGAAAGCCATCGCTTAACCAACTGAGCCACCCAGGTGCAGTTTTTTAGAGCTTTTTGGATTTCAGAATTACAGAGAGATCATGTGTTTTTTATAGTTTTGTATGTGTATTTTTATTTTGTTTATATATATAATTTTATATGTATTAGGTACTTTCTTTTAAGCATCATTTTATATTGTTTTAACAAAGTAACTTACATGTATACACACCACACACACAGTTTAAAAGTCAGTAGTATTGCAGCGTTTATAATAAAAAAAAATCCTCCTGACCTCCTACTTTCTTTCCTCAGAGGTAGTCACTTGTCCTTTGGGCTGTGTCTTCTGCTATTTAAATGTTGATAATTCTCCTAATCTAAAATTTTCAAGAACATGGTTATACTGTTCCTTCTGGATTTTTAAAATTTAAATAGTAATAATTTCTTGTATAAAATTGGGGTTTAACATCTTAACCACTCTCCTGCTTCTTCCCCCTCATCCTTCCAACAAATCTCAATGTTTGGCTAAGAAAGTATTTGTAGTTGCCTCATTGTGTGTATATTTATGTTCTTCCTCTCTGAGGTTTCTTGTTAATTACGATTGCATTTCTTTTTTTTTTTTTTTTTAAAGATTTTATTTATTTGACAGAGAGAAACACAGCCAGAGAGGGAACACAAGCAGGGGCAGTGAGAGGGAGAAGCAGGCTTCCCGCTGAGCAGGGAGCCCGATGTGGGACTCGATCCCGGGTCTCCGGGATCATGACCTGAGCCGAAGGCAGTCGCCCAACCAACTGAGCCACCCAGGCGCCCCTATGATTGCATTTCTTGTGATGAATTACCTGTATCATGTTTTTTGCTAGTTTAATGTACTGTGTGGTTATTACTCATGTATCTCAAGGGATAGACTCCTTAAACCTCTCTGTATTGTTTTCATAGTTCAGGGTTTTTTTGTTTTTGTTTTTGTTTTAAGATTTGATTTATTTATTTGACATAGAGCAAGGGAGAAAGAGACAGAGAGCAAGCACAAGCAGGGGGAATGGCAAGCATGAGATAAGCAGGCTCCCCGCTGAGCAAGGAGCCTGATGTGGGGCTTGATCCCAGGATGCTGGGATCCCAAGCCGAAGGCAGCCGCTTAACCGACTGAGCCACCTAGGCGCCCTTTCAGGATTTTTTTTTTTTTTTTTCCTTTGGGGAGGCTTCATTTCTGGGCACTGTGTTTGCCTTTTCTACTCTGGACTGCCTCCTTTAGTCCTGGTGCACAGCGATCCCACTAGCAATTTCTTTATTTTTAAAAGATATTTTTATTTTTTTCCCCTTGTGATGAAAACATTTCACATCTATTCTTTTTGCAACTTTTAAGTATTAACTGTAGTCACCACGTTATATGTTATATTGCCATGACTTAAGTATTTTATAGCTATAAGTTCATACTTTTTTTTAAAGATTTTCTTTCATTTCATTTCATTTATTTATTTATTTATTTATTTATTTATTTAAGATTTTATTTATTTGACAGAAACACAGCCAGAGAGGGAACACAAGCAGAGGGACTGAGAGAGGGAGAAGCAGGCTTCCTGCCGAGCAGGGAGCCTGATGTGGGACTTGATCTCGGGTCTCCAGGATCATGACCTGAGCCGAAGGCAGTCGCTCAACCGACTGAGCCACCCAGGTGCCCCAAGATTTTATTTTTAAGTAATCTCTGCATCCAATATGGGGCTTGAACTCACAACCCTGAGATCAAGAGTCATGCTCTTCTGAGCCAGCCTGGCACCTCTGGAAGTTTGTATTTTTAACTCCCTTTACTTTTTTTCCCCTACTCCCACTCCACCTCTGTATCCTTATGCTTCTTTTTTCTTTAAGTGTTTAAGCTTTTTTTTTTTTTTCATATTCTACATATAAGTGAGATCATAGGGTGTTTGTCTTTCTCCCTCTGAGTTAGTAAAACTTAGTGGATTGCTCTCAAGGCCCATCTATATTGCTGGAGATGGCAAGATTTCCTTCTTTCTTATGGCTGATAATATCCCACTGAATATATGCACAAAATTTTTGTATCCCTTCGTCCACCGATGGACACTGAGATTGCTTACATATGTTGGCATTTGTGAATAAAGCTGCGTTGACCATGGGGTGCATGTGTTTTTTTGAGTTACTGTTTCATTTTCTTCAGGTAATTACTCAGAAGTGAAATTGCTGGAGTGTATGGTAGTTTTGTCTTTAATTTTTTAAGGACCTTAATAGTTGCACCAGTTAAATATCTGCCAACAGTGGACAAAGGTTCCCTTTTTTTTTTTTTTTGGCATATATATATATATAGTTTCTTTTTAAGATTAATTTATTTCAGAAAGAATGAGAGCATGAGAGGGGAGGGTGTCAGAGGGAGAAGCAGACTACCTACTGAGCGGGAGCCTGATGTGAGGTTCAGTCCTGAGACCCTGGCCTCATAAGCTGAGCCGAGGGCAGTCACCTGACCAACTGAGCCGCCCAGGCACCCAAGGGTTCTTTTTTGGCCACATTCTCACCAACACTTAATATATTTCTTTTTGATAAATATTCATTCTAATAGGTGTGAAGAGGCATCTCATTATGGTTTTTATTTTCATTTCCCTGATATTATTGATGGTGAGCATCTTTTCATGTACTCATTGGCCATGAAATGCCAAATGGGTATAGCTTCCTTGCAAAATGTCTCTTTAGATCCTATGCCCATTTTTTTTTTTTAAAGATTTTATTTATTTGACAGAGAGAAACACAGCCAGAGAAGGAACACAAGCAGGGGGAGTGAGAAAGGGAGAAGCAGGTTTCCCACTGAGCAGGGAGCCTGATGTGGGACTCTATCCCAGGTCTCTGGGATCATGACCTGAGCCGAAGGCAGTCCTTTAACCAATTGAACCACCCAGGTGCCCCGATATGCAGCTTTTTAGTTTGATGTTGTTTAACTTGTTTATTGTGGCTTTTGCTGCCATTGCTTTTGTTGCTAAATCCAAAAAATGGTTGAGACTTAACATCAAACAGTTTACCACCTGTATTTTCTTCTGAGTGTTAAGGTTTTATGTTCGAGTCTTTGATTCATATCAACTTAATTTTTGTGTGTGGTGTAAGAAAGTGGTCCAGTTTCACTCTTTTGCACATAGCTGTCCAGTTTTCCCAGCACCGTTTATTGATGAGACTGTTCTTGATTCATTGTATATTCTTGGTTCTTTCTTGTCATAAAGTCAATTGATCATATATGCTGGGTTTATTTTTGGGAGAATAGAAAGGTATTCTGTTCTTTTGATCTGTGTGTCTGTTTTTGTGCCAATATCATACTGTTTTGATTACTATACCTTTGTAATATGGCTTGAAATCAGGGCCTGGGAATTTCTTTTCAGTTCCTTTTGCAGTTGGATCTTATTTAATCTTTTATTTGTTTATTCTCTCTTTTTTTTTGTTGTTGTTGTTTATTGTCTCCTTAATTCTAAATATTCTTTACTAGCTTTCTGAGAAAGGATAGAATGGATACATATAAGATAACTTTTTTGAGTTCTTGTAAGTTTGAGAATATTTTAATTTTATCCTAGAATTACAGGATAGAAATAATTTTCTTTTAGAATTGAAGGCATTGCTTCATTGCCTTCCAGCTTCCGGTGTTGCTGCTGAAGTCCTACACCATCTGATTCCTGATCCTTTGTATGTGACCTTTTTCTCTCTGAAGCTTTTAAGATCTTATTCTTGGCATGAATTTTCATGGTAATGTACCTTAGTGTGGGCTTTTTCTTCTTTGTAAATGCATATGATCAGAAAGATAAAATGTTGCAGCTGTTGCATCAGAAAAAATCAGGATGCTAGTAAAAAGCAACATTT
Source organism: Spilogale gracilis (assembly GCA_004023965.1). Lineage (NCBI taxonomy): Eukaryota > Metazoa > Chordata > Mammalia > Carnivora > Mephitidae > Spilogale > Spilogale gracilis. The sequence continues at coordinate 130,290 of PITA01003313.1, forward strand.
AGAAAACAAAAGCTTGGAAATGAACACTATGTCAGTAGAACTGGAAACTTCAGTAGAGAAGGAGGTGGAGGCTAAATTGGAGGAAAACTTCCTGGTGGGCTGAATGAAAGGACCCAGCAGAAGTCAGACCAGAAGGAGGGAGTGAAGCTGAGAGGAGAAGAGGGAAAAGGGGAAGAGAGGAGAGAGAGAATGGGAGGACATAGCAAACAAGGGAAATTGGAGCATCAGTTCAGGAGAAGTTGCATCTGTTAATAATGAGAGATGTTTTAGTAAAACAACAAAATGAAGGGAAAAATTATAAAAAGAAAATATGAGATGATGTTCTGGAATTGAAGGACACAGGTTTTTGTCTTTCTTGCTAGTAGCTTTTCTCAGAGGTCTGGTGTCCTTGGCCATGTGTATTTAAGAGGGAGCTGTTAAAAATCTGACTGGGACCTTTGGTAGGAGGGCCGACCTGTGACTGCTTTGGATCACAGTGAGGTGACTCTGTATTTTGTTGCAACTCCTGAATGTCTGTATTTGCAGCCTGTTCTCTGGCTGTCATTTTCCCCAGAGAAGAACTCTTTAAACTCCTGCCTGGGTGGGTTAAAGCTTGCTGTGACTCCAGCAGGATGGGAGGCTAAGGAGTCTCACTGTTTAGTAGGTAGACCTTGAGCTAAGTGCCTGTTTCCTGTAAAGTAGGGGAGTTACCTTACTCCTCTCAGTTGAGGTATCAAAGTTTCACTTTGGTATCAAAGTGTAAATTCTTTCAGGTTTTTCCTCTCTAGACAGTACATTTCCCATCTTCTTTGGGGGCAGAAAGAGGATTTGGAGCACAGGGAGGGAGCAGGATCTGCGTGTAGGTGCTTTCTCCAAAGACTTTGAACTGCTTCTTTAGTTGTTTGCCCTGCTTCCTCACCCCCTCCTTCATGGTGACTGGCACTTGTATTTCCTGAGCCTTTCAGGGATTCTTCGAAGAGAATCTGCTTGTTTCTCGTTGGCCTGTCACAGATAAGGCAGAGAAAGCCAAAACCTGAGATAGTTTTCATTTGTCCGTTTTCCTTCCAGATTTTGACAACTCTGTTATATCATTTCTCATTCCCTTTGTTCTGAGTTTATAACTTTTAAACTTCATTTTGCTGTATTTTTGGTGAGACGCTTCATGTGGACATAGCAACTAATGTCTGTGTAAACCCTGACCTTAGAGAATTTGACCATTTGGTCGTTAGCCTGGCGTACACACTCCTGGCCCAGTGCTCCTCCTGCTGCTGCTCCTGCTGCCAGAGATACAACCCTGCAGGGAACAGACAAACATCCTTGCCCTCCTGGAGCATAAATTCTAGTAGTAAAGACAGAACTAATCAAAATTAGTAAAGGTCTAGTCTGTTAGTGAGATGGGTTAAGGAAAGATATTTAAAAGGTACGTGGAGTAAGAAGAATTGTGGGGACACTTGTAATCTTTGAGACAGATGGTTGGGAAGGCTTTTGTGAGAAGGAGCCATCTGAGTGAAGACCACAAAAAGTGAGGGAGTGGCCTATGCAGTTATGTGGGAGGAGAACCTTACAGGTAGAAGGCGGACTTGGAACAAAGGCTCTAAGGCAGCAGTGTGCACAGTGTATCTGAGGAAGAGTGAGGAGGGCCAGGGAGGCCAGATCTCACTGGAAGGGACTGGCTTTTCTGCTAGGAGGTTGGAGGGTTTTAAGCAGAGGCGTGATGTGATCTAGCTAACCTTCTAACAGCCATTGCGGCTGCTATCCTGGGAATAGTGTGGGGACAGAGCAAGGGCTGAGGCGGGGAGACCAGTTAGAAAGCTGTCGTAATACTCCAAGCCACGTGGAAGCCGTGAATGGTTGGATTCTGGGTTTGCCAATGAATTGGGATATGGAATGTGAGACAGAGGAATAACAGATTATTTTAAGGTTCATGGCTCTCCGGGCTTTTGAAACTGTAGAACTTTGGTCTCATAAGTAGCATTGAGTCTGTTAAATAAATTCTTTGCTAAATAATAGCCATAGAAATATTTTAAATAATTTTGCCTAACAAACCATTAACTCTTCTTTTTTAAAGCTCTTCACAGAATATGGTCGTCTTGCAATGGATGAAATTTTCCAAAAACCCTTCCAGGTAGAATGCTAACTATAAATGTAATTCATATCTGTGTGTGTTTGTTTTTTTCCTTTTAAAGATTTATTTACTTATTTTAGAGGGTGTGCGTGTGAGTTGGGGGAGGCTAGAGGAAGAGAGAGAATCTCAAGCAGACTCACTGCTGAGCACTGAGCCCCACATGGGGCTTGATCTCATGACCCTGAGAACATAACCTGAGCCAAAACCAGGAGTTGGATGTTTAATTGACTGAGCCATCCAGGTGCCCCTCAGGTCTTTGTTTTAGTTCAGAGATCAGCAAACTGTAGCCCACAGGCCAGATCAGGCTAGCTGCCTATTTTTATATGCCCTATGAGTTAGGAATGATTTTTACGTTTTTAAATGGTTGAAATAAAAAAAAAGCAGTACTGTTGGGGCACCTGGGTGGCTTAGCTGTTTAAGCATCTGCCTTCGACTCAGGTCATAATACTCCCAGGGTCCTGGGGTTGAATACCTCATCGGGCTTCCTGCGTAGCGGGGAACCTGCTTCTCTCTCTCCCTCTGCCTCCCCCTCTGCTCATGCTGTCTGTCTCTCTAGCTTGCTTGCTCCCTCAAATAAATAAAATCTTTTTATTTTTATTTATTTATTTATTTAATTTTTTTCCTCCTCCGCCCGCCCTCTTAATAAAATCTTTTTAAAAAGAAAAAGCAACTATTTCATGACATGTGTAAATTAGCTGTGAACACTGACATTTAATTGCAGATAAAATTTCATTGAAACACAGCTACACTCATTTGTCTATAGCAGCTGCTTTTTTTTTTCTTTTCTTTTTCTTTAAGATTTAATTTATTTATTTGAGGGCACCTGGGTGGCTCAGTGAGTTAAAGCCTCTGCTTTCGGCTCAGGTCATGATCTCAGGGTCCTGAGATCAAGGCCTGCACCAGGCTCTCTGCTCAGCAGGGAGTCTGCTTCCTCCTCTCTCTCTCTACCTGCCTCTCTGCCTACTTGTGATCTCTCCCTCTGTCAAATAAATAAATAATATCTTTTTTTTTTTAAGATTTTATTTATTTATTTGAGGGACAAGAGAGCATGTACAAGCAGGGCAGAGGGAGAAGTGGACTCCCCCTGAGTAGAGAGCCCAGTGTGGGATTCAGTCACAGGACCCTGAGATCGTGACTTGAGCCAAAGGCAGACACTTAACTGAGTCACCCAGATACCCTCCATAGCTGCTTCTTGTTAAACAGTCTAAGATACTTACTCTTAGATCCTTTACAAAAAAGTTTTCTGGCCCCTGCTTTATAGCCTGTTGTTTCACAAGAATGAGAACACGTAGTAACCTCAATGAGATTAGAGGAGCTTTAAGTATTATTATTTGTTATTTATTTTTTCTTTCTAACATTAAAAATAGATCTGGTTCCATGATTAGCTGGTATCATTTTGTTTTCTTGTCCTTTACCACATTCCTGATGCTTGCCTGGAGAGCGGAGCCCTGAATTTAACATCTTCTCCTCAATGTCTTCCTTGTGCTCTTATCAACCCATGAGAACAAAAATAGCCGATAGGATATATTCACCTCACATATGACTTATACATGTCCTTCTAGTGTTTATAAGATTTTTAAGATTTTACAGAAGAAATAAATCCTTCAGAATTTCTTGCCCCCTTTGAAAAAGCTGGCTCTGTGCAAAGAAATATTTCAGTTATATTGAAAATGAATTTATGCAACTTTATAATGTGGTCTCTTCTTTTTCTAAATAGACACTGATGTTTTTGGTTCGAGACTGGAGTTTCCCTTATGAATACAACTATGGACTAGAGGGAGGGATGTCTTTTTTGGATAAGCGTCTACAGGTAAGTGGAAATATAATCTTCTGAAGAATTACCCACAAGGAAAGTAGTGGTAACTCTCTCATTTCCCTTTAGCTGTACTATTTAAAGCAGATTCTGGAAAATTCCATTAAGTGTGTTAAATACTTACGAGTATTAGCGCACTAATGGTATTCATGTAGGAGTGAAGAGCCTGGGTATGGAGTGCACAGGGATTGCAGGGAAGGACTCTGGCTTTTTTTTTTTTTTTTTAAGATTTTATTTATTTATTTGACAGAGAGAGAGAGCACAAGTAGACAGAGAGAGAGGAGGAAGCAGGCTCCCTGCTGAGCAGAGAGCCTGATGCAGGCCTTCATCTCAGGACACTGAGATAATGACCTGAGCCAAAGCCAGAGGCTTTAACCCACTGAGCCACCCAGGTGCCCAGGACTCTGGCTTTTGAAGGACTTTTGAAGGACTCCTGACTCCGGCCCGAGCTTTGATCATGGTTTCTGTTTCACATTTTGCACCAGGTTCTATATGTGCCTTTAGAATGTCATATTCGGAACTTTAGTTCTGTTGTTTTTCTTCAAAATTCTAACTTGTTTGGGGGTGGATATAAACAGGCTTAGCTTGCTCTCCAAAATTAAAATACAGGAGCCTTTTTTTTTTTTTTTTTTTAAGATTTTATTTAGGGGTGCCTGGGTGGCTCAGTTGGTTGAGCGACTGCCTTCGGCTCAGGTCATGATCCCGGAGACCCGGGATCAAGTCCCACATCAGGCTGCCTGCTCGGCAGGAAGCCTGCTTCTCCCTCTCTCACTCCCCCTGCTTGCGTTCTCTCTCTGGCTTTGTTTCTCTCTGTCAAATAAATAAATAAAATCTTAAAAAAAAAAAAGATTTTATTTATTTGACAAGGAGAGATAGATCACAAATAGGCAGAGAGGCAGGCAGAGAGAGAAGGGATATAGCAGACTCCCTGCTGAGCAGAGAGCCCAGTGCGGGGCTCGATCCCAGGACCCTGGGATCATGACTTGAACTGAAAGCAGAGGCCTAACCCACTGAGCCACCGAGGAGCCCCAAAATACAGGAGTCCTTTGTCAATCAGTGCTCACTAGTTAGATCCTCCTTCATGCCCACAAACCTTCCCTTGTTATTCTGAAGTGTTGTGCAATACTGTTTTTTAAGAAACTCTTTAGTCCCTGTTCTTTGGTTACTGTGGGAACCGAACCATGGTTAATCAAATGGATGCATTTATTGCTTCTAAGATTCTGAGTTTTCTTATTGGACAAAACACAGGTTGCTATGATCCATCCAAGTTGGGAAATCTTTCCTTTGTCCTATACTAGTGGTTCCTAGTGAAGAAAAACAATTGGTCTTTTGTAAATTGTTGGTCTTCATTGGCAGGTAAAAGAACATCAACACGAAGAAATTCAGAATGTCCGAAATCACATTCACTCATGCTTCTCCAACGTCACCTGTTTTCTCCTGCCACACCCCGGACTCCAGGTGGCCACAAGCCCTGACTTTGATGGGAAATTGAAAGGTGTGTTACAAATGATGTTACTTTAGACCTGTGATGTGATCTTTGGAATTAAATAGTGATCAGAGATTGTCAATTATGGATCCAGTGAATGCTACAGAGGAACAAAATGTTAACTTAGGAGAGAATGGTATTTAGAGTCCACTGCAGTTTTTGCTTCTGCTTTACTGTGACCATTAGAGTTCACCTTAATTTTTCCATCTGAAGTGGTGGTGGTCAGATTCATTAATGATCTTTCTTTTTTTTATTATTTTTATTTTATTTTTTTTAAGATTTTATTTATTTGACAGAGAGAAACACAGCCAGAGAGGGAACACAAGCAGGAGGAGTGAGAGAGGGAGAAGCAGGCTTCCTGCTGAGCAGGGAGCCTGATATGGGACTTGATCCTGGGTCTCTGGGATCATGACCTGAGCCGAAGGCAGTCGCTTAACCAACTGAGCTCCCCAGGCGCCCCCATTAATGATCTTTCTAAGAGGCCTGTTGTAATTACTGGCTTACAAAAGCTAAAAGGGCTAAAGAAAGGAACACTAAACATTGGTCAGCTGATACTTATCAAGTACAATTAAGTTTCCAAAGGAAGGTAACGTGATACATGGCGTGGCTGTGTGTTTTCATCTTCTTTGTGATTAGCGCAGAGCCTGGAGCCAGGTCGTATGTGGGTATCAGGAAGCGTTGACTAGGTGGCAGCTTAGAGAAATTAGAGTCACCGACTCTTGGATCCATTATCTTATTTTCGTTCCTTATTCATTAAGACCTTGAGTCATGTAATACCCAGCCTTCAGTTTATGTGTCAAACTAGCACCTTTGTTTATAGACTTATCTGCGTTTCTCAGGTTCCCAGCAAAGTAGCAATAAAAATAGCTGCCATTTTTCGGGGCTCTGCTGTATTTCCCGCTGCCTCTCTTTGGGCTGCTGTAACAAAATGCCATACACTGGGGGCTTATCAGCAACAGAAATTTATTTCTCATGGTTCTGGAGGATGAAGTCCAAGGTCAGGGTGCCAGCACAGTCAGGTGAGGGCTGTCTTCTTGTTCTTAGACTTCTGGTTGTACCTCATGCGTGGAAGGACTAGGGAGCTCTGTGAGTCTCTTATAAACGTATTAGTGCCATTCACAAGGATTCTACCCTATGACCTAATCACCCCTCAAAGACCCCACCTGCTAATACCATCACCTGTAGTGGTTAGGATCTTCATGTACAAATTTGGTGGGGACGCAGATATTCAGACCATCACAGCAATGCTGTGCTAGTTTACTTTCCACCTTCATGCTCGCAGTGCTTCCATAAGCTGAGACTGTGTCCTTTATCTCACAGATGAAGAAACTGGCTTAGGAAAGTTAAGGAACTTGCTCAAAGTACTCTGCGAGTAAGTGGGGGCCAGAGGGGAGGCAGAGAGTGACATCTAGATTGTTTTTGCCCCAGAGTCATATTGGGCGAAAATGGAAGTTCTTCTGTGATTTGGGGAAAATAATTTAGAAGTATATAATGTTTAGTTTCCAGGAGAACTTGCCTTTTGAAGTGAGAGTTTTTCATATTCTCATAATAAACATAAAGTATATCATTTTCAATATATTTGACTTATTTGATCCAAGAACGTTAATGTACTTGTTCAGTTTAAGATTTACATTCCAGCTGGTCTTCACAGTGAGGAAGAAATTGAGTTTGAGAAACTTACCATTACCTTCTGTTTGTCATTGTGTGATATTCTTATGTGTTTGGCAGCTTTCCTGAGCAGGAGACTGCGAGAGCCTATTAGGTGGCAATTCAGAAATCCAAGTTTGGGATCTAGCTTTAGAGAGAAATCTGCTCAGGCAACACTGGGGCTAGAACCTTTTACTTCAAAAGCAGCTGCAAGTGACTTTCCTGAGTGGAGTGTGCAGAGAAAGTTGAGTCTGTAGGTGGTGTTCCTTTAGGCTTTTAACACTTACTACACTATTAGACATACCCTTACCAAACCTGACCTCGGGTTTGCTCATCACTGGGAAGGGAGGTGTCCAGGAATTTCTGAATGAGGCTGATGAGGAAGGGGTGGCTTCAGTGACTTCCTCGTGCACCCGAGCCTCAGCATGCTCTCAGGTAATCGGGTATAAATGTACAGAAAAGCACTTCTCCATATTTTCAAGTATTTTGATGTTTCAAAACATTGTTTTAAATAAATTCACTTTTATTATGTGTTATTCCAGGAAATAGGAAGAGCTTTTTTTTGTTGTTTTTTTTTTAAAGATTTTATTTATTTGACAGAGAGAAACACAGTGAGAGAGGGAACACAAGCAAGGGGAGTGAGAGAGGGAGAAGCAGGCTTCCCGTCTAGCAGGGAGCCCGATGTGGGACTCGATCCCGGGCCTCCGGGATCATGACCTGAGCCGAAGGCAGTCGCTTAACCAGCTGAGCCACCCAGGTGTCCCTGGAAGAGCTTTTTAACATTTTCTAACCCTGACTTTTGAAATTTTGAATCACTGTTGGGTGTGCATTTGTATCTGTTTCCTAGGACTGCCAACAAAGTACCACAAATTGGGTGGCTTAGGAAAGCAGAAATGTACTGCCTAACAGGTTTAGGAGACCAGAATTTGGAAATCATGTTGTCCTTAGTGATTCCTTCTGGGGGCTCTGAGGGAGAATCTGCTCCTGGCTTCTGTCCTAGCTTTTGGGATTTGCTGGCAGGCTTTGGCGTCCTTTGCCTTGGAACTCTGGTCTCTGTCATCACAGGGCCGCCTTCTTTCTGTGTCTCTATGTAGTCTCTCCTCTTTTAAGGACACCACTGTTTGGATTTAGGTTGCCCCCTAATCCTGTATGTTCTCGTCTGTAATTAGGTCTCAGGTCATGTCCTGAAATTCCAGGATGACATGCATTTTGGGGGATACTGTTCAACCCTGTATGTATTTAAATTTCTACAGTTTATCACTAAATATTCACTGTGCCAATTTTCCTACTATATTTATAAAATTGGGAACAAATTCTGTATAAGCAGCTACTAGTGTCATAATTATGTTCTGTTTCCCTCATCCATCGTTGAATACTTATGGGGTTAAAAATTTTACTCCTAAATGAAAAGGAAGTCCAAAGGAAGAAGTACAAATGGTCAGTGTATACTCACAAAAGTACATCTAGCATCACAATAATTGAGAATGTGCAAATAAATGTATTGGTACAAATTCATAGTCTTTATGGGTCAGTCTTGGAATTTAAAATGTTTACATCCTTTGATCTGGTATTTCACTTTTAGGAAAGTATCTTAAGGAGCTATCCAAATGAATAGATAAAAATATATGGACAAGGGGCGCCTGGGTGGCTCAGTTGGTTAAGCAACTGCCTTCGGCTCAGGTCATGATCCCAGAGACCCGGGATCGAGCCCCACATCGGGCTTTCTGCTCGGCGGGAAGCCTGCTTCTCCCTCTCTCACTCCCTCTGCTTGTGTTCCCTCTCTGGCTGTGTTTCTCTCTGTCAAATAAAGAAAATCTTTAAAATTATATATATATATATATATAAACAGGATCATTAATTTTAATCCTTTTTAAAATTGGTAAAGGCCGTACTTTGGCGCCATCCTGAGGAGACTGTGGAATTAAGAATATTTGGATGGGAGATTGGTACGTATTTACTTAGGTGGGGCAGATTAAAAAAACAAAAAAACTTTTTGATGTCATGAGATCTTATAATTGATCAGTTATTTAAGGTCATGTATATTTTAAAATCGTAGATTTTAATTTATTGACATACATAAATTTTACATAGATTACAAAGTTAAATTATAAAATTTAAAGCATGGGGGAAAATTTAATCTTATTAGACCTCTGGAATTAGGGAAGGACTTTTTAAAATTAGGAAGAAAAGAAATTGTCAAGAGGGGCACCTGGCTCAGTCATTAAGCGTCAGCCTTCGGCTCAGGTCATGATCCTGGAGTCCTGGGATCGAGCTCTGCATCAGGCTCCCTGATTGTCAGGAAGCCTGCTTCTCCCTCTCTCAGCTCCCCCTGCTTGTGTTCCCTCTCTTGCTGTGTTTCTTTCTGTCAAATAAAAAAAATAAAATCTTAAAAAAAAATTTGTCAAGGAAAAATGGTATTAGTTTGAATACCTAATAATATGCATATTTAAAAGAAGGCAAACAACTTGGAGAAGTATACATAAGGATAGAGGATAGCATATTCGTTTACTTTGTGAAGAGTGACTGTATTCTAAAATACAGGCCCCTATATCTCCTGGTAGGGGAAAAGGAAGTGAGTGGACTGACCAATATGGGAGAAAGTTTGCTCTAACTAGCAACAACAGAAATGAAAGCAAATTAAAATAATGCGCTACTATTAAATTTTAAAATGTACTATTAGGTATCTAAAAGAATGCAAAAGTATTACATATATAAAAGGATACATAAACTCATGTATGTAAGATACAAAGCCTCATATAATGAACATTAGAATTGGCACATTTTTTCTGTGATGGATCAGACAGTAAATATTTAAGTTTTGTGGGCCAATTACTCATCTTTGCTATTATAACAAGAAAGCAGCCATAGACAATGCATATATGAAGACATGGTTGTGTTTTAAGAAAACTTCATTGACAATTACAGTTAGCAGGCCATCTTTGGTTCAAGGGCTGTAGTTTGCCAGTCTGTTTAGAACATTACCAGTGTGCTTCTGTTTCCTACACCTGTGTGCTTCTTCCCTGTCCCATCTCTCCGCCTCCCCAGAGAAATTAGCACTATTCTAAATCTTCCTTATTTTGCCCTTGAATTAAAAAAAAAAAAATCATATTTGTGTTTGAATCACATAGTCTGTTGCTAAGTTTCTTTAATTTTGAACTTATAAAAAATAGTATGTGGCTAACTTATTTTCATTGAGTGTTTTATTTCTTTTTTATTAAAAAAATTTAGGGATGTCTGGGTGGCTCGGTCGGTTAAGCGTCTACCTTCAACTCAGATCATGATCCCAGGGTTCTGGGATCGAGTGCCCATTGGGCTCCCTGCTCAGTGGGGAGACTGCTTCTTCCTCTCCCTCTGCCCCCGCCTTGTGTTTTCTCTCACACTCTCTATCTCCAACAAACAAACTCTTTTTAAAAAATATTTTTTATTTATTTATTGAGAGTGAGTGAGAGAGAGCATGAGAGGGGAGAAGGTCAGAGGGAGAAGCAGACTCCCCGCCGAGCTAGGAGCCGGATGCGGGACCCGATCCCGGGACTCCAGGATCATGACCTGAGCTGAAGGCAGTGGTTTAACCAACTGAGCCACCCAGGTGCCCTTCAAATAAAAAAAATCTTAAAAAAAATTTTTTTTAAAGATTTCATTTAGTTTAGAGCAAGAGGAGGGGCAGAGGGAGAAGGAGAGAGAGAATCCCAAGCAGACTCTACACTTTATGCAGAACCCAACATCCCACTACCCTGAGATTATGACTTGAACTAAAATCAAGAGTTGGACATTCAACTGACTAAACCAGCCAGGCGCCCCTGAATGTTTTATTTCTGAGATTATCAGTATAACTGCATGTAGTTTAATTCATTCACTTTCAATTTAGTATAATTGTGCCTTCTGCGAATATAATACAGTTTATTCTCAATGGAAATGAGCTTTTCTAGTTTCTTGCTGTTATGAATAGTGCAGCAGACAGTCTAGTACATGTAGATATATGGGCGTCTCCCAAGGGTATGTGCTTTAAAGCAGGATTCCTGGATGTTAGAATTTGTATATTTTCACCTTTACTGGGTAATGCCAGATTGCTTTCCAAAGAGGTTGTTCTAATTTATGCTCCCTTCATCAATGTATATAGAAATTCCTATTGATCCATAGATCCATATCCTAGGTAATGCTTAGTGATATAAAACAGTATGTCATTGTGGCCTTAAATTGCATTTCTCTGGTTACTGATGGGACGGAATATTTTTTCATATATTTATTTACATTCATGCTTCCTTTCCTCCGCAGTTTCTATTCATGCTTGTTCAGTTTTACATTGGGTTTGTCTTTCTCTGCCATGTATAGATCCTATATGTGTGTTTTAAGATATGCATCTTTGTTAGTTCCGTGTTGCAGATACTTTTTCCCATCTTCTGTCTTATCTTTTTTTTTTTTTTTAAAGATTTTATTTATTTATTTGACAGAGAGAGAGATCACAAGTAGGCAGA